>PVJA010029988.1:0-26189 GCA_004027025.1 Myocastor coypus
GAATAGGTTCCAACAACTCAGGTTCCTTCCCATTGGTCCTCACAAAGTGCGCTTCTCTGGGAGGGGCAGGCTGGCGCTTCAGCTGAACCCAAGTACCTTTCTCTTTGGCTTCTTTCTTTTTCTGATCATTTTCCTTGACACGTTTCAGGAAGCTATCACGACTTTTTGAATGTTTAATATGCTCAATACGTACATTAATGCTCTTGGCAAGTATCTTGCCCTTGCTTGTTTACAACAATGCCAACAGCGTGCTGGGTAACGTTGTAGACTCTTCCTGTTTTGCCATGGTAACATTTGTGAGGCATTCCTTTTTGCACAGTACCCATTCCCGTGATGTCTACAATGTCACCCTTTTTGTAGATTCGCATGTATGTGGCCAAAAGAACCACCCCATGTTTTCTAAAGGGCCTGGAGAACATATAACGGGTTCCCCTCCTCTTGCCCTTTGTGTTAGTCATTTTGACAAATTACTGGAAGATGGCGGTTCCGGCCGAAAGCCAGCCTTTCTTTTTTTATAATTATTTATTTATTTGATAGAGGGTCTGCCTTTGCAGCCTAGACTTGCGGTGATCCTTCTTGCTCAGCCTCCACAGTTCTGGGATTACAGGCATATGCCCCACAATGTCTGGCTTCAGTGGCTGGCAGGGCATGCATGGGGCTGGCATGGCATGCAGTACTGGGGATGGAACTCCAGGTATTGGGCTTGCCAGGCAGTTATTTAGACCCCGGTACTTTTTCCCAAGCACCCCACCCCCAACCCTGCCACCCAGCTTTCCTTAAAAAGATTTAAAAAAAAAATTGAGACTGTGTCTTGCTAAGTCTCTAAATATCCCAAGATGGACTCAAACTTCCCCTGGATCTGCTTCAGCCTCTTACAATTGCTGGGATTTCAGGCCCCTACCATCACACCTGGCGTCATCTAATTTCTAATATTGTGCTACACTGCCCTTCAAAACTAAAAACTGGGCAAGGGAATGAGTTAAACATGTTAAACTTGTGGGTCAGTCACGGAATTCCATGTAAGTGGGATCCTCTAAGCACATAAAAGAATTCTGATTTAGGGCCTAAAATAGAAAATTAGTGAAGAACATCTAGGATGACGCTCCTTCAAAAAAGAGCAATTATCTCCATTTTGGCTAAACCTGGTTTTATTTCCATGTGTTGATATATACAGAGCTGGCTGGCATGTTTCCTTATCCCCTCAAATTGGTTTTAAGCCATGCAAATCAGTCTAGCCAGGTACTTCTGAGTAGTCCTTGAAGCAAGATAACAGGTTAGTGTCCCCACTACCTCCAGCTCCTAAAAAAGCCAAATGTAAGGTGGGCAGGAGGGAGAAACTTATCTATGCTATCCAGCCTCAAGAGGCTATGACTTCCCAAGGCATAAAAAATTACATATCAGAGCGAAGCTCTGGCCCCAAAACACTGGATAAGATACTACCTCGAATTGTATCATGCAGATTACTCTTTCTACCTATCTTTCTCTGTTCACATTTTCAGAGGTGATTTCAGGCCTCCTATCTGGCCCAGCTCATAGCACTAAAGTACTTACCAGCACTTGCAAGTCGCCCAACATCAAACCAAAGCCTGGTTTGGTCATGGGTTAAGGCCTCTATTCCTGTTAGCCATCATCCTGGCTAGACTTTGGGCCCTTTGACTCCTCACAACTACAAATATGCCTTAATGTCCTTATTCTTGCCATGGGTTGCCCTGGAAATGGTAGAGTGAAATTAACTCAGTAGAATTCTAATAACTTTTCCATGGAATTATAAAGTTCTGTCTGACCAGGATGAGGACAGGAAAGAGCTTTCTGCACATTAGGATTGGAAGCATAGCTCAGTGGCAGAGTGTGTGCTCAAGATTCCTAAGGTCCTAGCTATGCTCAATCATCAGCACGTAAAAATAAATGAAATGCTAAATTTTAATATATGTGCTGCCGAAGTGAGCACTAAAATGAATGTTAAAGTCCTGAAGTTACCTTCAATAAAATGTGAAGTATCAAAAGCCAAATTCATACCCATCAGCTCTAAATACGACCTTTAAAAAGACATTAGAGTTTGTCCTTTATAAAGAAAGTGGAATAATGGATGAATTTTCAGGTAAAAGGAAGATGGTCCTTAAATTTGCTTTTTCAAAAGAAACAAAGATTCAAGACAAAAAAAGAAAAAAAGAAAAAAAAAAAAAAGAAAGAAAATTACTTGTACTCTCCCATCTGAACAGTGGTCTGAGACCATTTTAATGCAATGGGAGTTCATTCATTCAACGAATACTGAACATCTAAACTGGGACTGTCACTATGCGACACGTGTGAGACACTAAAGGTACACAGTCTGTCCGAAAGAAACTTACAATTTATAGGGGAAGACATATAAGCAGCTATTTATAAGTAACCCTGTGTGCTCCGTGTCAAAATACAGTGAGAGTTGAATCTTACAACTGGAGGCTGACACTTCATTTTGGAATTTTCCAAAACGCTCAAAGCAGCCCTGGCGGATGTTATTACAAGCGCTACTTCAAAACATATTTTTAGACACAATTAGGTTTAAAAACACCAAGTTAGTTTCAGCCTTTAAAATTACTCCGTGCCACTAGTGGAGGCTCCGAGATAGTACTGACCCAGAACTTCTCGCGAGTCACTCTGAGAGCGGTGCACGCTGGGACTTGTAGTCCACTGGGACAGAAGAAATTCAACTCCGTTTATCGTGCACGTGACTCCTTTAAACGTTCTGGCCCAGCAATTAGATTAAACCCTAATCTAAACCATAAGTGAATAAATCTAAAGCATAAAAGAATAAATCTATCTCATTGTAAAATCATTGCTCTTCTGCAAGGCTCCCCTCCCTTCAATACTCAAGAGTGCTTCTTCGTAAGCCTCAGAGATTGGCCAGTCTTAGGTTCTGGGTGGGGCCTCTGGAGACTGGGGTTTAGGATTGGCCGGCGTCTGACTGACAGAGGCGTTTCTTACCTTTTTGTTGATTACGTGTACTGTGGCAAAGAGCCTTACCTCAATGGGAGCGCGCTTTCCACGGAGGGAAATCTCGCGATATTGAGGCTAAAGGCATCGGAAACGTCGCGAGCAACCGAGGGCCGTGGGGGTGGCGGACAGCGGCGCCGGCGGGGACTGATCGGCCGCGGCGGACCGGTGCATGCAGCCTCCGCCACTGAGCTCGGCGAGTGGAGAGCGCCGCGCAGAAGCTTGTGGCCGCGTGCCTCCTGGCCAGCTGGGAGGGCGCCGCGCTCCCCGTGACAGGTGCGCGGGGGCCGACCCGCCCTCCGCCGCTGGCCGCGGACTGGGATGAACCGCGGGCTCCAGCCGGGCGGCTGCTGCGCTCGGCACCGGTCGCAGCCGCTGACCCCGCGGGAGAAGGGTCGCCGCCCCTGAGGAGGAGAAGGCTGCTCCGACGACCACGGGCATGAGCTGAGATCGCGCCGTCATGAACCTGCACCAGGTGCTGACCGGCGCGGTGAACCCCGGTGACCATTGCTTCTCCGTGGGCAGCGTCGGCGAGCGGCGCTTCACGGTGAGTGCGCGGCTGGAGCGGCCCGCAGTGCAGGATGGAGCCGGGCGCCGGAGCCGCCGAGGCCCGCTGGACCTGGCCCCGAGAGCCGGAGCGGCGCGACGCCTGGGCATGGGTACAATGCAGAGCCTGAACTTAGAACGTCCTAGAACTTAGAACTTAGAACGTAATTTCTGGTTCTCAGTCTGATATCCTTGAGCCGGAGTTGTTTGCCTAAGTGTTCCTGTTCGAAAATCTTCCTTAATAACTGGTTGAGGGCTTTACACTCTACAGTTCCATAAACCTAAATTGTCAAATGTAGGAATAGTTGGAATTAGTTTCATTTTTAAATTTTGAGATCTGTTCACTACTTTTTTGAGTGTTTATATCCTGAAACAATTACTAATTGCTGTCAACGGTAGTGCTGAGTGAAAATATAATGAAAACAGTGCTCACTTTTCTTCAAATTTACTGAATTACTTTGGGAAGAAAAACAGTATTTTCCAAGTAATTCATTCCTAAAAATTTCATATGTAAATGTGTAATATTGTACTCCCTAAATTTTTTTCATTTAAGAGTTTCAAGTTAATTACTGACTGATATTACACCACCGTCTTTCAGAAGAACTTTTCTTTCCTTTGGAGTAGTAATTTCTGGTTAGGGTTTTCTCGCTTTCATAAAGGTCTTCCCTGCTACTGGAAGGAATATGGCCTCACATTTGTAAAGAGCATTTCCTACCTTAACAGTGTAACTTTTATGATTTCAAGTTATAAATCAATATTGTACAAGATGCCTTTTGTCTCAACTTGTAATGCTGATGATTTTTGTTGCAACTTGTGTTGTGATTAAAAGTAAAACTCAATTTTATATAAGTGAAACAAAGTAAATAGCTTAACAGACAGTATTGTTTTCTACCTTTGACTTTTTTGTGGCCCTTGTCTGTTAGACTAAGCAGTACTTGACATTTAAACTTGGTGTCGGTATTTAATGCCTAAACCGTACTTTTAGAGTTGTGCCAACCATGCACTTTGCTTTTAGTTACTGTGCCTTCTCCGAAGTAGCTCATGCCCATCTTACTTTGTACTGGAATGTTTTAATTGTCTAGATTCTAATTCTAAATGTTTACCCAGCCTGCATCCTGCGGGGAAGAGTGAGCACCGAGGGTCCAAGCGAGCTGTGGTCATCCTCAGTCGTTCTCAACCTTTCGAATGCTGTGACCCCCAAAATAGAGTTCCTCATGTTACGGTGACCCCAAAGCAAAAAATAATTTTGGTGGCTACTTCAAAACAGTAATTTTGCTACAGTTATGATTTGGAATGACTTTAGGCGACCCCAGCGTTTTGGTTGTTCCACCCCTGTCGGGGTCGCAACCCATAGGGTGAGAACCTCTGCAGCTGAATACTACTGTTTGTATTTAAAGGTAGGAAATAACACTTAGGGTTTTCTTAGTTGGTAGATGATAGGAGAGCAACATTTTCCAGCATGGGAGATTGTAGAACACTAACATGTTTTCTGGCATCTTCTCAAGTTATTTGATCACTTTTTCCAGGGTACATCCTAAGGGTTTATGAAGAAGGCATTCAAAATTTACATAGCTGTCCTTGAAAGTCCATACAGTTTGATGGCCTATTTATGGATCCCTCTATAAAACTTTGGTGAATTACCTCCTTGGTTTTTTTTTTTTTTTGAGACAGGGTCTCACTATGCAGTTCAAGCTGGCCTTGAGCTCACTTTTGTAGCCCAGGCTGGTCTTAAACTCGCACTGATCCTCCTGCCTCAGCCTCCCGAGTGCGCCACCATGCCCGGCTCTCCTTGTTATTTTTAAGGAGAGGTCAGATAATACGCCAAGGATTATATGGTCATCCTACACCATTATGTAGCTTGTTGTTTAGTTCTGCTTAAAGTCTGTTTGCTTAAAGAAGGCTCTAATTATTTCCGTGAAAGGCTAACTCCCTATGTTTTCCAGATCTCTGGAAGCATAGTAGTATACTGCATATGTACTACATGTATATAATATATACACTAATTTTGTTAGTTGTTTAAGGGTTATCAATTTTTCCATTGCAGCCAGTCCCTCCCTTTTTAGTAATAGGCTAATAATTATGTTATAAAACTAAGGTTCTTGTTCTCAGTTTATTGAATACTTGCATATATCTTAAATTTAGCTCTTTTTCGGGTTGAAAAGCAAAATCTAGCAGAGACTGTTGTTTACTCCTTGAGTTTTGCTTTTAGCTTTTCAATTGTCTTCTCTCTCCTCTCCATACTGAGAATGAGACCCAGGGCCTTGTGCATGCTAGATCTCTACTGAGATACATTCCTAGTCCAGACTTTGATTTCTTCTTTTGATAGGAAGATAGCAAAGACTAGTAGATGGTATGTAAAGAGTAAAAATCTCTTTTAACTGCACTTTCACCCAGAGAATAGAAAGTAAGAGTGTGAGACATTCCTCTTACAGGCTCCCTTGAAGATTTCTTTTCTATCTCCTGGTACTTGTCTCTCTCAATCCTGTGTAATTTTTTCCATTACACATTTGCAAATTCACCTTTTCTTTCCTTGGAAGATTACAAGTAGAAATCTTACTTTTGGCATAAATCTGACAAATTTTAAATTGAAATGAGATTGAATTACAGTTCTTATGTTTTTCTAGATTTTGAAATATGCAGTTACCAGTGCAGGTTAACGTGTTTACATATTAATTTTTTTTGTCCTTAAACTACTGTCAAAGTATTTTGACTTTGCCCTTTATAGGAAGGCTTCTCTTTGGCAGTGATCATGTCTCATACTTTCAAAGCACCTTACTTGTGTTTTATTATGCCACTAAGGCATCTTTTCTTTTTTTATATATTTAGTATAAGGTCTACAGGGTCTTATGACAAAGATTGGATTCTAGTGATCTTGCTGTTTTCAGTCTCTTAAGCGATGGAATTGGAGACACGCGCCACCATGCCCAGTCTCATTTCATGTCTTAGTGTGCCTCAGGAGTGAGGCCTGTACCCCAGGGATAGAACCTTAGTCCCTGTGTCTGCCTAAGCAGGTGCTTTAATCTGGCGAGCTGTCTGGCCAGCCTCACTAAGCAGTATTGCTTTCTGTTCTTTATGTGTCTACCATGGCTCCCTTGTGAGTGCCAGGGCAATTGACTGATACTGTGGTGATATTTAATAGCTGAATCAGTGTCTTTTATTTCCAGCATTGTCCCTTGTTATATGAGAAAGTTTTTATAATCTTTAAATTTCTTTTTTTCTCATGTGTAAAATGAGACTAAAATAATACCTACACATAGGGTTGTTACACGAAACAGTGCTAAGCTCTTAAGTTTATGGCTTAGTTATATTTAAAAACCAAGGGCCAGCCAGATAGCTTGGCAGACTGAAGCGCCTGCTTTGGCAGAGCACAAAGACCAGAGTTCAATCCCTGGCATGCCCTACCTGCCCTTCCACCCCAGGGCACTGAGACAGCAATTGAAACTGGGCATGGTGACATAAGCCTGTGGTCCCAGCACTTGGGAGGCTGAAAACAAGAGGTTCACTGCAAGTCAAATCTACATAGTGAGACCCTGTAAACCCTGTAGACTCTGTCCTAAATTCATTAAAAAAAAAAAAAAAAAAAAGAAACAACAAAAATATTCATCCTTTCTTTTTTAAGTGTCATAATAAACAATAAAGGATGTTTTGTTGCTTACATTAAATATGTATTTTATATTGACCCAAGATTATTCTGCTTCAATCAGTGTGGCTTTAAATGGCTTAAAATGTTGGAAACTCCTGCATATGTCAACTACTATGAAATTAAGAATGTGTTCATGCTAGTGCTGGAGAGTAGGAAAGTGTGTGGTGAGTAGTGGTCGATTGATGAGCAGTGAGTGGGTGAAGCAGCCTTGCTGTGGTGCAATTACTGATTGCCAGTATTGGAAAACAAACTTTACAATTTAGACTTGAATGTTGGTAAAACATCTTTTGTTAAAACTTCTGTAGATTTTAGGTCAATAGTTGTACATTTTATCAGCATAACATGAACAACTGGGGTAGACTTTGTTATTCTACACTGAAATTATTTTTCTTCAGTTATTAGAATGCTTTTGGAGCCCGGGCATGGTAGTGCATGCCTGTAATCCCAGAGGATTACAGGGAGGCTGAGGCAGGAGGATTGGTGCGAGTTTGAGACTAGCCTGGGCTACAAAAGTGAGCTCAAGGCCAGCCTGAACTGCATAGCGAGACCCTGTCTCAAAAAAAAAAAAAAAAAAAAGAATGCTTTTGGAAATATTTTTACTTGTTAATTTAATACTAATTTTAGAGTCAAAACATGTGAACAATTGTCTTGATCTATTGACAGTTTTTGTTTCTAGGAAGAAAATATTCTATGAATGAAACTAAGTTAAAAAGGGTGCTAATAATGGGAATTTAGATTTATTAATATGTTTGTGAATACTATTAGTGAAATATATGGTAGTTTTTTCTTTCCATTTGTCTTTTTTTAACTTTTTATTTTGTAGTAGACCAGTGCGTGATATTAAGCCTGTGTTTTTAATTAAATGAGAAGAGTTAATTCACCAAAGGTAGAAATATTATGTTAATATTTAGGACTTCTTTTCTGTGGTTTAGAATTTCAATATCATAACTACAAAAAGGCAAGTAAATATGTTAACATCATAACTATAGAAGAGAAAGCTCCCTTTAATGTTAGATAACTTAGTGTTTCTAACTAAGGGGACCCAGATTACAAATCAAAAGACTATAGCCTGTGTTTTGGGAGAGAAATAAGTGTTTTCTTTCCTCAATTTTTTTTGTGGTAGTAAGTACTTCTGAGTTTTTTGTTCTGGTCACCTTAGGGAAGCCCTGGGTTGTAATGTGATTCCTTCCTTCCTTCCTTCCTTGCCAGAAGTTGAACTCTGGAGCTTGTGGATATCAGGCAGCCACTTATGCCACTGAGCTATCTTCCTAGCTCTGATTGCTTTATTGACAGGAGAGAAAACTGGCTTTTTTTCTTTTTGGAGGAAGACATGAGTTTTATGGATAGTGACAATATTGAAGAGGAAGATTTTATGCTCTGCACAGCTGAAGAAAAATACAATGTGTTTATAAGGTCATAGTATAGCCATTTGGATGAGGGTTCTTTTGAAGAATGGGGAGCAAAATAATCTGAGCTATGAGTGTAAGTGGCTCTCAAGCCTTAGAATCACCTCTTGCAGTATTATGATTCCTGGAAGTGCCTAGCAACTACTCTCAGCTCCTCAGTAGTAGAGGCTTGAGCCCCTTTGGCAGCTATATCCTTTCCCTGAAAATAAGGCAAAAAATAATCAGTCTTTAAAATTAGAGACCAAAGACAGCAGCCCAAATTAGCCTATCCTTGCCTTACCTGACTATTATTCTCTTGCTAGATGGCTCCTCTGTAAGGCAAGAATGTCAAGAATAGGCTGTTGTACTGACACTTTTGTCCTATAGTCTTCAGGTTTGGTTATTTTCTATCTAGGTCTTATTTTCAGGGAAACTTGCCTACAGATTGTGCTGTCTCACTGCGGTTCTATGTAGATCATTACAAGTCTTTTGGATTCCTAGCCACTGTAGCAAGGCACTGCCAGTCCCTGCAGGTCTCTGTCAGTCTCTGGAAGTCTTCAGGGCTAGTACTTCTTATTGTTACCAGCTCCTTTTAGCACAGTTTTATTCTACCCAAGAAAAGAATCGTAAATAGATAATCCAGCCACTTGATGGAGGTTTTATTGGGACCCGTGCTGTAGCAAAGAGGGGTGGAGTGTTAGGACATCTGTAGCTGTCATGGTGTCAACTTGGAGGAACTGTGGGAGAAGTAGCCCCTTGACTGACAACTCCTCCCCTCCTCCTTTGAGCGAAAATGTGAGGCTGAAGTCCCATCAGCCACTACCTTTGAGGAGTCTTGAGGAGCATCAGCAGTACTAGTTGTGGCCCATTGTATGTGAGATTTTCAGAGGTACCAGCAATGGGTCTGGTCTCTCCCTGACCCTTGCTATGTTAGACCCAATTTTTCTTGTCTTCCTTAGAGGTAGCAGCAGTGCCTGGAGAAACCTAGAGTAGGGGAGGGATAGGAACTGACAGGTAGGCAAAAGTTCTTGTCAGTGCAAGGATGGGGGCCTTAGAGCTGCCAGTGAGGTTCATACCTCCTCATGACTGACAGAGGGCAAAGAGAATGATTGGGATTTGTTTCTTTTCTGGTTCAGTTATAAGTACTAAGTAGCACTTATATTTTGAAATTTAGCTTATTCCATAAAATATATTTTATAGGGTTATAGTATATTTAAAATAATTGAAATAATACCAGTTCTTAATATATTTAAAAAGAGAACAAATTTTAACTGTAACATACCAAACCTAAATCATTTAACTAGGAGTTGTAGTAGGCTTAAGGGCCTACCTGGCAAGCACAAAATCCTGAGTTCAATCTCTGGTTTTAAAAAATAAAAATTCAAAATTGGAATCAAGTGCAGTGGTTTTTTAAATTAAATTATACATATATATATATTTGGTACAGGATCTCACTATACAGCTCAGACTTGTAGTGATCCTTCTGTCTCAGCCTTCCCCAGAACTGGGATTACAGGGACACCGTCACACCTGGTTTCAGTGTCTGGCTCCATGTGAGGTCAACACAGCGTATCATCAGGAATCGAACATGGGTCCTTGCACTTACCAGGCAAGCAATTAGACCCCTGAGCTATCTCCCTGGCTTGCAGTGCTATATTTCTATAGCCCAAGCTACTTGGGAGGTGAGAGTGAGAGAATTAATTGAGCCTATGTTTGAGTCCAATCTGGATGATATAATGAAATCATGTCCCAAAACAGCAACAAAAAATTACCATGCTAAGGAACAAATTTTCATTACGTGCTTGATAGAGCACATATGATTTGGTTGTTTCTGTGTATCGCATTAGTCTGAACTTAATAAATCTAATGTTTTGTGTGTCTCAGAGTACAGTTTTCATTGTTTAGTAATAAATTATTCATTGTGTGTGTCCAGGAGTATGCTGTTCATTGTTTAGTAATAGATTATTCTGTCATGTATCTTTTGACAGAAACAGTTGGCTTACCAATTGTAATCTGCACAGTACTGCCAGTTTGGGGAACAGAGATTGAATTCAGGCTGTGATGCATGCTGGGATTGTGCTGTGCTGCAAGTTATACTTACAGCCTATTGTTTTGATATTCTTCCACATTATAGTCAGTGTAGTATGAAGTAGGTTTTTTCAAATAATTTCAGGTAAATCTGTAAAACTAGTTTCAGGTTTTGACTTAGAAGTATTACATATTATATCCCATCTTAGATTTTTAGTTAAAATCAGATAGATGATTTGTTTAAGACTTCAATGTTAAGTAGATTATTTTAAATTCTTACACAGCTTTTTCTTTTCTAATGGTGGTGGGGATAAAACAAAGGACCTTCCTTGTAAATGTTAGACAAGTGTTTGTTTTGCCAAATCTAGTTGGCAAATAAGATATTGAGCTACACTTCTAGCCTTCACAGCCTTTATTTCCCTGTTTTACTGCTGTACTTCCATACTTACACTTCATAAGTTCCAGAGGTTGAACAAGTTATAATAAGTATTATATCTATAAGAAGTTTTAACTATTTTGAATGAGTTTTTAAGTTTTACATAGACTCCCAAATGAAGAAGCCATGATATTGTTTTCATTATTTTTGATGGTGCCCATTTATTTTGGGCCTGGAACTTCAGTTAATTTTTTCTTTGTGATGCTGGATAATGAACTGAAAACAATGAGGCATGCTAGGAGAGTGCTCAGCCAGTGAACTACAGTTCCAGGTCTAACTTACCTGTCTACCAATTAGCTTCTCTCATCTTTTTAGCACAAATTTATGAGGTGTTTAGGCTGAAGAGTTCATATTCTATCTTTTTGGAGAATCAACATAGGTGCATGGAAATCAGACCTTTAACTTTGTCAGTAGTTATCATTTAGCACAGCGATTGTTGTATATGTACATTTTAAATTTCAAATAATTTGCCATGATTTAATTTTGTTGCCAATATTCTTTTTTATTATTACTTTGAATATGAAATAATGTGATAGTTTCAAAACATGTTAGTAGTACATTCCCAATAATTGATGTAATGCATATTGTTGTCCTCGTAGTACTTTAGAGCCCAGAATGCAGACATTCATTATTGATATAAAAAGTTCTTCTCATTAAACTAAGAGAAAGTAGTTGTATAAATAGTCCAATACTGCATAATCATAGTGTGTTGTTGGCAGAACTGACAAGAAGCTATTGATTTAAGCCTTTTACAGCACAACATACTAATCTAGCTTTACTTTTTATGCCTCATGGTTAAACTTTTCTGTTGAATGGTGTTATGGTTTATGTCTAGTTGTTCCCGCAAAGCCTCATGTAGTCATTGGGTGAGGACTTCTACAGATTGAGACTTGATTCATAAGTTACTGGCATTATATGTTTTAGTACTGATGGGATTATCAGTCTGAATAGGGCTGGGACTGTGGGTGTGGTCTAGGGAAGATATCCTAAATCAGAGAGCATGATAGGAATATAAAGAGAGACAGACTGGAGCTGTTGCTCTCTGCTGCCCTGTTTGGTTGGCTACCTCTGCTACCATTATGTTGCTGTTCCACTGCCATGAACTGGATGCTCTCTGCCCTGTTCTAGTCAGCCTTGGGCCAGCTGAATATGGACTGAAACCTCTACAAACTGTGAGCTAAATAAACCTTTCTTTCCTTTCTTCATTTTGAGTGTCAGGTATTTGGCCTAGCAACAAGTAAAAAGTAACTAAGACAGGTGGTTAAGGGCAAGTTAAAGCAAGACGTGTGTAACAGAACATGTAACTTTTGTATCCTCCAAGGTCAGTCAGATCCCCTCAGGATTTACCTTAAAATCATGTACAGTGCTTTGTAGAACGGTTGTCATTGTCAGCTGTTTGGATGAGTCATGGCCATTGCTTGATCAGTTTGCTCTCTGTGAAAGCCTGAAAGAAAGTTTTTTCTAGGTGACTCTTCTTAAGCATACTATACATCGTCAAACCCTTTCCTTTATGGGCTGATAATCTCCTTGAAGAGAAAATTTGGGACACCACTGTGTTATAGGATGTTACAGTACAGGTTCTCATGTTCTGAGTCCTCACTGATATTGAAGGGCTATGGCCAAAATATTGGCTATTCTTGTAGCCCTTTAGTCTAATTTTTGTCTGTAAACTTTACATTCTTACCCCTCCAGAAGAGAAGTTTAGTGATACTATTACTCTATAACATAGGTTCTTGAGCTTAATACCACTGTCTTTGTAAATATCAAATGTTTTAGACAACTTGGAATTGGTATTTTCTATCAATTATTGATATTCTAATCCCTATAGAATGTGATAAAAGCAATTACACATTTTTATACAGAAATTTAGAAATCGAAGCATATACAAAATTGTAGCCAGTCATCCTATGGGATTTTTTCTAGTCTCTTACTCAGTTTTAATACCCTTTTTGTTTTCTTGTAAAGCAACCATTTACTTGAGAGAGAGTGTAGCAATAACTGAAAATACATTACAAGCAGCACACATTTGAAAGACCAGAATGACAGGCATTCCAAGCATAATTTCAGTGTTAACACATTGCTATCCTAAGTGTGACTTGTTGGAGGTTCTTAGGAGCATTGTCTACTTCATCCTGTGTATATAAGTGCATGGTCTTGCTCCTGCCATGTTTCCTATCTTTTCTGCTTGCAGATTCTTCATTCTTTAACCCTTAAGTTCTTGATTTCCATTCAGCTGTGTTATGCCTTTCCATTTTTGTTTCTTTTGAGTTGTTACAGTAGAGAGACTATACAATATTTACACATGTAGGTCTGATTTATTTCACTTAAGAGCATATCTTCAAGATACCTCCACTTACATACGAGGTCTTCTGGTTTCTTATTCTTTTTTTTGTCTTTTTGAGACAGGGTCTCTCTATTCAGTTCAGAATGGCCTTGAGCTCACTTTTGTAGCCCAGGCTGGTCTTGAACTTGCACTGATCCTCCTGCCTTGCACTTGCCTCCTGCCAAGTGCTGGGATTACAGGCATGCGCCACCATGCCTGGCCAAGGTTTCTCATTCTTTATAGCTGAGTAATATGCCATTGTATAAAAATACCACATCTTTTCCAACCATTCTTCAGATGATGGATATTTTGGTTGTTTTCAAGATTTGGCTATCACAAATTGTGCTGCTATAAACATAGGTGCACAGATATCACTATGATATGATATTTTCAATTCTTCTGGGAGTATTCACAGTAGGTGGATAGCTGGATTGAATGGGATTTCCAAGTCTAGCTTTTAAGGAGTCTCCACACAGCTTTCTATAATGGTCACTCCAGTCTGCATTCCCACCAGCAGTGGAGAAATGTTCCTTTTCCCCCACAGCCTCCTCAATATTTGTTGTTGGTTGATTTCTTTATGATAGCTATTCTTTCTGGGGTGAGATGGTGTCTAAGTGTTGTTTTGATTTGCATTTCATGAATGGCTAGTGATGTGGAGCATTTCTTCCTGTATTTATAGGCTTGTTGAATTTCTTTCTCTGAGAAGTGTGTGTTCATCTCAGATGCCCACTTCTGGATTGACTGTTTGAATTTTGGGACCCTAATGGTTTTTAGTTCTTTATAAACTCTCCATAGAAGACCTTTGTCTGAATACTTATTAGTTAAAATGTTTTTTAAATTTGTGAGTTGTTTTTTTACTTTGTTGGTAATTTCTTTTGACATGTAAAAGCTTCTTTGCTGGAGGGGGTCCCAGTTGTGGATTGTTTCAAGGGTTAATAGTGCACTTCGATTTTTTTTTTTTCTTTGTCTTTGAGACAGGGTCTCACTATGCAGTTCAGGCTGGCCTTGTGCTCACTTTTGGAGCCCCAGCTGGTCTCGAACTCGCATTGATCCTCCTGACTCAGCCTCCCGAGTGCTGGGATTATAGGCATGTGCCACCATGCCCGGCTCTGCACTTTGTTTTTTGTCCACGGACTAGTTGCCAACCCTGATATCTTGAAGATTTTCTCCCCTTTTCTCTTCCAGGAGATTGTTTCTCTTTTAATATTTAGATCTTTAATCCATTTTGACTTTAGTGCATGGTGATAGACTAGGGTCAAGTTTTAATTTTCGGCATGTAGCGACCCAGTTTCCCAAGCACTATTTGTTAAAGAGGTTATCTTTCTTCCAGTAAATGTGTTTGGCCCCTTTGTCAAAGATAAAGTGGCTGAGTGTGTTTGTTATTTGCTACTCCATCTTCTAATCTATTCCATTGACTCTCAGATCTATTTTTTTTTTTTTCCAATACCATGGTGATTTCAGAACAGTAGCTTTGTAGTATAACTTTAGGTCAGAAATTGTAATCCTGACTTGTCTGTGTTACCAAGGATTATCTTTGCTATTCTAAGTCTTTTCTGGTTCCAAATGAAGTTTAGGAGTGATTTCTCCAGGTCTGTGAGGAATGTTGATAGTATTTTGATAAGGATTGCATTAAATCTGTATAACAGTTTAGGGAGTATGGTCATGTTCACTATATTGGTTCTTCCTATCCAGAAGCAAGGATTATCTTTCCATTTTCTGAAATCCTCAAGGATTTTTTTTTTCATAGTACTATAGTTTTTATTGAGTAGATCTTTTACTTCTTTAGTTAGCTTAATTCCTAAGTATTTCATTTTCTTTGGTGCTATTGTAGAAGGTGTTATTTCTCTTAATTTCTCTCTCGGTGTGTTCGTTATCTGTGTAGAGGAATGCTATTTACTTTTGGTTATTAACTTTGTATCTTATGCTACTGAACTTGTGTATTAATTCTAGTAGATTCTTGGTGAAGTTTTTTGGGTAGACTGTCTTGTCGTCTGCAAGTAATGATAGTTTAAGTTCTTCTTTGCTTATTTTTATTGCTTTTATTTCTCTTGTCTAATGGCTGTAGCTAATGATTCCAGAACTTTATTAAATAGGAGTGGTTATAGAGGACATCCTTGTCTTATACCAGATCTGAGAGTAAAAGATTTCAGTTTTTCCCCATTCAGAATTATGTTAGCCATTGGATTGTCATAGATGACTTTTATCAGACTTAGGTAGAGACCATCTATTCTAGTTTCCTGTAGAACTTTGAGCATGAATGCGTGTTAGACTTTGTCAAAAGCCTTTTCTGCACAAACTGAGATGATCATATAGTTTTTGGATTTGGCTCTATTGATATGGTCTATTACATTTACAGATTTGCATGTATTGATCTATCCTGCATTCCTGGGATGAATCCTACCTGATAATAATGAATAATCATCTTAATGATTTGTTGTATTCTATTTACTAGGATTTTATTGAGGATTTTTGCATCTATGTTTATTAGAGAGTGTGCCTGTAGTTCTCTTTTAGTTGCCTCTTTCTCTGACTTTGGTATCAGTATAATACTTGCCTCCAGGAATCTTTTTGGGAGGATTCTTTTCTTTTTGATTTAATTGAAGAGGTTGAGGAGTATTGGGATTACATCTTCTGTAATTTCTTACAGAATTCGCTTGTGAATCCATCAGGACCTGGACTTTTCTTTGTCAGTAGTTTTTTTTTAATTACATTTTGTATTACATTGGCTGTTATTGGGTTATTGAGAGTTCTTATACCTTCTTGATTCAGTTTTGGTGAAGTGTACCTTTGTAGGAATCTGTTTGTTTCATCTGTGTCTTCAATTCTGTAAGAGTAAGGATTCTGAAAGTAGCTATTGATGATCTTCTAGGTCTCCACTGGGTCTGTGGTCCTGTCCCCCTTTTCATTCCTTATTGCTTGAATTTTAAGTTTTCTTTCCTCTCTTTGGTGAGGTGAGCTATGTGCTTATCAATGTTGTTTAATCTTTCAGAGAACCAGCTTTTTGATTCATTGATTCCTTGAATTAATGAATTCAAAGAATTCTTCATCTGAATTGAATTAATTTCTTTTCTGATCTTTATAATTTCCTCCTGTCTTTGGGCTTTAGGTTTCGTTTTCCCTTCCTTTTCTAGATGATTCAGATGCAGCATTGGGGTGTTTATTTGTTCCCACTCTGTGTGAGTTCAGAGCTATAAATTTCCCCAGGAACTGCTTTCATTGCATCCCATAGGTTCCAGTATGTTGTGTTTGAATTTTCATTGAACTCCAGATAACTGTTTATTTCTTGTTTGAAATGTTTGTAACACATTTCTTGATGACAAGGATGTTGTTTAATTTCCATGTATTCCATTTTTTTTTTGTTTTGTGGTTTCTTTTGTCATTTATTTCCAGTTTCATTGCACTCTGGTCAGATAATATGCATGGGATAATTTCTGTTTTCTTGAATATACTTAAGCATGATCTATGGACTAGTATGTGGTCTATTTTTAAAAATGTCTCATGTGTTGCTGAAAAAAAAATGTGATTCAGAAGTGATTGGATGGAACATTCTGTATATGTCCACTAAGTCCAGTTGTTCCAAGTTCTGGTTCAGTTCTGCTACTTCTTTGCTAAGATTTTCTCTGCTTGGCCTGTCTCTTTGTGTAAAAGGTTATTAAGTTCTCCTGTTAGTACTGTGATACTGGATGTTAGATTTTTCATATCCATTAAGATTTGTCTTGTATAGCTCAGTGCTCCCATGTTGAGTGGGTATATATTTATGACTGTTACTTGTTTGTGTTTTATTTTTCCCCTGAACAGTATGTAATGACCATATTTATTTCGTTTAGTCAGTCTTGGTTTCCAGTTCAAACTATCTGCAAACAAGGTTGCTACCTCTGCTTTTTTCTGAGGTGCTGGGGCATGTAGTTTTGTTTTCCATTCTTGAACTATCAGCTATTTCTTTATTAGTTAGGTGTGTTTCTTGTATATAGTATATTGTTGGAATTTGCTTTTTTGTTGTTGTTGTTTGTTTTGGTTTTTGGCAGCACTGGAGCTCAAACTCACAACCTTGCACTTGCCAGGCAGGCACTTGTGCCACAGAGCTTCTCCCCGGGCCCCTGGATTTTGCTTCTTAATCTGCTGTGCCCGTTTTTTTTCTTTTTATTGGAGAATTAAGTCCATTTACATTGATGGTTATAATTGAAATGTATTGACTTATGTTTGACTTTTTTTTTAACCTATTGTTTTCCCCTTTTAGTCTTGTATTTAATTGGCCACCCTATTTGACAGGTGCTTTCTGTTCTTATTTGTGGAGTTTGGGTCACTTTGATCCCTCTTTAAAATATCTTCTTGTAGTCTGTGTCATTGTAAACTTATTTAGTTGTTCTTTGTCATGGAAGTATTTCACTTCTCCATCAAGCTTGAAAGACCATTTTGTAGTGTACTGCAGTCTGGGCTAGAATTTGTTTCCATGGAAGACTTGAAGCACTCTGCGCCATGTTCTTCTTGACTTGATGGTTTGTGAAGAGAAATCTGCCATTCTGATTGGTTTTCCTTTAAATATAATCTGTTTCTTTAGCAGCTTTTAGTATATTATTGCTCTGTTGGATTTCTGGGATCTTTACTATTATATGCCTGGGTGTGTTTTTAGTTGGGTTGATGTTATTGGGAGTTCTGTATGCCTCCTTAAGTGAATGTCAGGTTGTTTTCTTATATTTAGGAAGTTTTCTGCTATTACCTCTGCCCATATTCTTTTTATATCATTTGTGTCAACTCCTTCTTTCACACTGATTCCTATTAATTTCATGTTGTTCATCTTTTGCATCATTTTGCAGATGTTGAATTATTTTTTCTTATATCCTAGTTGTCTTAAGAGATCTTTTCTTACCTTTTCACTTGATGCAGGTGTGTCTTCAAGATCTGAATCTCTATCTTCACTTTTTCGTACCATGTTGCTAGCTTGTGATTGAGATTTTATTATCCTGTATATCTTTATGAAACTGCTTCATATGATGTATTTCTTTATTATGTTGCGCATTCAGGGATTCCATCATTTTTCTCTTCTCTTCTAATTTTTTATTGATGTCTTCTTTAGAAACATTTATTAATTCTTTCATTGTAGTTATCTTTTTGTTTTTACTTCAGAGATTATTTCTCTTTCTTTTTTTTTTTTTGTCTTTGAGACAGGGTCTTGCTATGCAGTTCAAGCTGGCTGTAAGCTCACTTTTTTTTTTAGCCCAGTCTGGTCTTGAACTCACACTGATCTGCCTGTCTGAGCCTCCCAAGTCTTCAGAGATTATTTTTGATCTGATTTCCTCTCTACCTTTCTACAGTTGTTCCATTACTTCAGATTAATTCAGAGATTTCTTTTTTTAATTCAGAGGTTATTTCTGATCTCATTTCCTCTATATTTTTCTTCAGTGTTTTTTTTTTTTTTTTTTTTTTACTTCAGACACCATTAATTCATACATTTGTTTTTACTTCAGCAGTTATTTCTAATCTGATTTCCTCTATATGTGTCTGCATTCGTTTCTTTACTTCAGGTGCTATTAATTCCAAGGTTTCATCCATGTAATTCCCTGTTTCTTCTGTGTTAATGTGTCTTGCATCTATTCTGGGTGGGCTTGGAGCTTGACATTGTATTTTGCTCCTTTTTATCATTTTGTTTAGCACTGTCCTTTGCCCTTTGGTGTAGAATTCTCATGCAGTTATGCGGTTAGCACTTACTGAAATTCAGGTCCAGATCAACCAAGTTGGAACTTGTACAGATATGCTGGCTGAATCTGTCTGCTCTGCTGGACTTCTTCCTGCTGCTTGTCATGCAAGTGAACACGCTGTGCTCTTCTAGCAAGATGTTCAGCTGAATTAGCTGGAAGGGTCTGAACCCAGCCTCTCTGCAAGGAATTTTGCTGCAAGGATCCTCAGGAGCTGCTGGGTCTGGGGTCTGCAAAAGTTCGTAAGGGCACCTTTCCCTGGACTCTGGGCAGGGAAGTGTCTCGTGCACTTGGGCAGGCGAAAAGGTCTCTAAACTGCATATGCGCGCTGGTGTCTGGGTTCCAGGCAGGCAGGGGAAGGTGGAGAGGTCCCTACCTATGTGTGCGGGCTGGGTTGGGTTTGTTTCCAATATTCTTTTTTTTTTTTTTTTTTGGTGCGGCTGGGGTTCAAACTCATGATCTTACACTTGCTAGGAAGGCATTTGTGCCATGGAGCTGTCTGCCTGGCCTCTCCAATATTCTTTAAGTTTTTTGAACTTTGCAGGGGTCTGAAAAATCTCACATAATTGACCTGTTTTGTGTTCTTTCATAAATTCACGGCTCTTGAGTATTTCTGATCATCTTGTTGGCTGGGTTTGGCAAGCTGGGACCTCCAAGAATTTTTCCACCCATTTGCATTTTGCTGGGTTCTGAAACTACTTACTCCAACATTCTCTTAGTCTCTCAGTCATTTAAACTTGCCACCTGGGATCCCTCAGATGGTGACTTCCTCAGTTTTCTAGTACAAACTGAAAAATCCATTTACATCAGCATTTTCTTTCTCTCCTATTGATACAGTAAGAGAAGCATTTCCTCTGTGTTCAAAGTTAATCCATTTTTTATTGTTCAGAGTCATCATTTCTGACAGTCTCTGGGACCTCAGTGCTTTGGTTATCTCCGTGCTTTCCTTTCTAGAACCACTCAGATATTCTTACAACTAATCTGAAAAAAAGAAACTGGAAAACTCTTCATTATCTCTCTCCTCACAGCTATAGTCTTTGAGTTGTTTATATTTGTTGCTTTTACACCCCTCCCTCCCCCTCTGTCCCTTTCTTTCTCCTCCCTCTTCTTTCTTCCCTTCTTTCCATTTTTTTTTTTTTTTCTGGTACTGAGGATTAAACATAGAGACTCACACTGCCTAGGAAAGCATTCTACCACCAAGCTATATTCTTAGCCTATTTAAACTATTTATTTATTTATTTTGTATTTAGTGAAGGGTCTGCAGGGTTTATAGGTTCTCACTACAGAGATCCGAAGCCTCATGCCGTCCCTGGTGCAGACTTGTAGAGTTTGTGATCACTTCATGATCCAGTGCTGTGGTTAAGGATATGAGTTCTACATCACCACCACCACTACCACCACCACCCTTCCCAACATCCCACTCTGGGTGGATTGCCTGAATACAATATAAGGAGAGGAGACAATAGCTCCTGCTCCTCCATTCCCTCTTTTCAGTTTCCTGCTGCCATGAGCTGCTGTCTTCTTACATGTTCCACTCTGCCTTAGAGCTAGCTGAGTAAGGACTGAAACCTCCACTAACTGTGAGCTAAATAAACCTGTCCTTCCTTAATTTGGGGTGTCAGGTATTTTGTCCCAGCAGCAAGGCAAAAGTAGCAGAGACACACATTAATGCTAACTTGTATCAGCAGATCTCCATATATTACTTTCTCTTTGATATTTGTCATGTTGATCATTCTTTTTCTTTGGGTTAGTTATTACCACATTTTGAGTTTTTGGGCTTTTTGTTTTGTTTTTTGCTTCTCTTGCTCATCCTAAGTGTTCTTCACAAAGTATCTTTCATATTTTTCCCTTAAATGTTGGTCACTATTGGGCCTTGGTCTTCTCATCTCATTTTTCATCTACTTCTTGGTTTAGTCTGTTGGTGAGATCCCTCACTTGAGCTTCAGGCTGATAAATTTAAATACTTGTTGGATTGTTAATTGAAGGTACCATAAATACTGAAATTCAATATATTTTTGATTCAGTCAGTTCCCCAGCCTTGGTATCCATTCCTGCCTTCCATCTCCATTTTGTTCTTTCTTCCTTTGTTCTTAATCTCTGTAAGTAGTTCTGTCATCAAGCCATTTCTCTAGTCCAGAAGGTTCATTGTATCTTGAATTCATTATGCTAATCTCCAACTTGGCAATACCAGAGAGATCATTTTAAAAGAAAAGCTATAAGATTGGTTTGAACTTTCAATATATTTTAATGTACTTTTTTACTCTGTTTTTCTTGTCTTTGCAGTAACTTCTTCCTTTAACTTTAGTAATACTTTCTTTCCTTTTATAAAACAAGGTATACCATATTTCTACGTATCTCCAACTTCTAAGTGTGCTCTTCAAGGAGCTTTATAGCTCTGTCTCTCAGTGCAGAAAATGGGAAACTTAGCCAGCTCCTCAACCTTAAAGTCTTAGTGTAGATGTCTCAAATCAGATTAGAGATTCTTCTAGTTTCTCACTATAGCCTATCTTATAACTCCTTGTTTACTTGTCACCTACTAGGTCACATTGTTTCTGAAGACAGTGACATTTCCTCCCCATTTTATTGCATTTCAAGTAGTTATCCAGATGGTGACTAATAAATATGAGAACAAATGGATCCCAGACAGCCTGTGCTAGAGTCAGAAAAGCTATTCTGAGGACCAAGTTTATTGTGGACAGGGTTTAGACAGTTTGTTTTGGGTTGTCTTCCCTTTTCTACATACAGTTCCAGTTCAGGATCTTAAAAAAGTGAAATCCAGATAATTTCTTACAGGTCTTTAGGGCAAAGAAGTGGAATTTTAGTTCTCATACATTCATCCACAGAAATAACACTCTTCCCTAATGATAATGTTGTTCATTTAACAGACATTTGTTGTTGTCATACTTGTGGGAATCATTATTTGTTGGTAACTGAAAATTGTTTTGAGTTTAAACCTTTTGAAAATGTAAAAATAGTATTTTAAGGGCCCAACTGATTTTGAACATAGTTTGACTCAAACATCTCCACATTTAAGTTTTTAGTGTCATTTGGCAGGAATATATGGCTGGCTTCTGATAAAGTTTTGTCTTTATTTTTATTTTTGGTGGTTCCTAAAATGGAACCCAAGGCCTTGATATGCTATTGAAGCACTCTACCACTAAGTTAGCCTCTATACAACTTTTGCTTTCATAGAAAGATTAAGACTTGTACGTACTGAATGTATGAAGTATGGATGAATAGTTAATTTGAAGAAGATAAAAGAGCTGTAGAAGCAAAGAAAACCAATTTAGACCTTACTAATTTTACCCAGAGGTGCCCTTGCTTATCTTTATTTTTAACTAATAGGGGACAAATTGATTTTTTGTTTGAAAGTTTTTTGTGCATAAATGATGAAAGATGTAACAAAAATATGCCTTTAAGAGAAAGCCAAATAGCTCAGTGAACTAAAGCACCTGTTTAGGCAGACCTCAGGGACTGGGATTTGATACCTGCCACCACAAGCCATGCTGGCCCTGCCCTCAGGGTGCTCTGAAAGGGCAATTGAGACTGGGTGTGGTGGTAATCCTAGCGCTTGGGAGGCTGAAAGCAGAAGGATCACAATGAGTCCAATCTACATAGTGAGATCCTATAAACTGTGTACTAAATACACCCATTGGAAGTAAATACTGAGATTTTACTACATTTGTGAACAGATTTGTTACCCTGGAAGCTAATAGTTTTGATTGTCTGTACTGATTGCTGATTGTTCAGAAGATTCATTTTCCAAAGGAAGCTTTCATGTACTATGAAGTTCACAGTAGTTTTACTATTTTTGTATTTATGTCCTTATTTTTTATAGCTATATACAGTCTAGTTCCAGTTTAGTTTCATTGCCTCAAAAAGAAACGTTAGCAGGTACTTTATATTACTTCAGCCTGTAGTAGCTGCTGTCTCTTGTGCAGCTATATATCTTTTTTATTTAAAACCATTCTCTTGGGCCCGGCGGGATGGCTCAGTAGTCTAAAACGCCTGCTTGGGAAAGCTTGGGCGGCTTCAGGGACCGTGGTTCGATCCCCGGCACCACATGCTGCACCAGCCCTGTCCTCAGGGCGGGCTGAGCCGGCCATAAAAATGAGTGAATAAACAAATGAAGGTTCTGAAACAAGAAAAAATAAATAAATAAATAAATAAAATAAAAAATTCTTAAAAAAAAAATAAAACCATTCTCTTACTGTCTATGTATTTGTCTAATCTGAACATTTCATACAAAGAAAATCATATATGTGGTCTTTTAAAAGTTTATTAGTATATATTTGTGATATATAATAAATGTACCATACTCATCCTAGAAAATGAGTACATATATTTCCATATCTTGGTTCTTTTCACTTCTTTCTTTGTCTTCTCTCCCAGCTACCTCCAACAAAGATGTCTTTAGCATAGCATTTTTAAAAACCATCCATATTGTACCATGTAATGCTCCATTTTTTTTTTCTCTTTATTTCTAGGAATTGAATTGAGGAAATTTGCAGTGAACTACATTCTTAGTCTTTATTAAAAGTTTTAACTTTTAACCCCAGGTGGGGCTCAAACTTGGGATCCTTTTGCCTTAGCACCCAGAGCATTAGGGAGTCACAGGCATGTGCCACCACATACAATTTCTGTGACTGAATAATAGTCCTTTCTGTAGATATATTTTATGTGTCTTTTATTTATCTATCTTATTTTACACATTCTTTATATTTTGGGTTTTTCTTAGAGGAGGAACCATGTAATTTTGTATTTGATTTATTTAACATTAAGGCCTCAAGGTACATCTATAGAAGACTCAAATTTATCTTTTTTATGGCAAAATAGTACTCCATTTTGTATAACTACCTTGTAAAAGATTTTATCTGTGAATGGACATGTGCAGCTTACTTGCAAGATTTAGCCATTATTAATTGTATGTATACAGAATTTTTGCTACTTTTTTGAGGCAGGGTCTCACTCTAATTCAGACTGACCATGTACTCACTTGTGTAGCCTACCTTGGTTGTAGCCTCATGGCAATCTTCCTGCCTCAGCCTCCCAAGTGGGATTATAAGGGTGCACCACTATGCCTGGCTGCACACAGAATTTTTAAGGAAACATTTTAAAATTCTCAAAAATCATTAAGAAATGGAAAATGCAAATATGGCTTATTAGCACATTTTTAATTATATAAAAATAAAAACAAGTTTAAAATTCTGTGGTCCAGGGCCCGGCGGGATGGCTCAGTGGTCTAAAGCGCCTCTTTGGGAAAGCTTGGGCGGCTTCAGGGACCATGGTTCGATCCCTGGCACCACATGCTGCGCCAGCCCTACCCTCGGGGCGGGCTGAGCCGGCCATAAAAATGAGTGAATAAACAAAGGTTCCGAAACAGGAAATAAATAAGATAAAAATTAAAATTCTGTGGTCCAAAATGAGGATTTTTGTTGTGAGTCAAACATAATATCAAATAATGATGTACTGTTGATGATATCTTTTTCTTTGCCAATCTAATAGTTTGTTGATATCCATTAATAACAGTGAAAGAAATAAAATAGATGACAAAGAAACATATATCTTCAATCTTACTCTATTCTTTTACAATATTCATGAAGATTAATGCTTTCATTTACTCTAAAATTTTATTAAAATTACAGACCAGGAGCTTGGCAACTTCTAGTACTGTCACTGAGAAAAAAGTTAAATGACATCAGTAAAGCCAGGCAGTACACACCTAAAATCCCAGCAGTCTAGGAGGTTGAGGCAAGTGGATTCCAAGTTCAAACCCAAGCTGTGCAATTTAGTGACTTCGTGAGACCCTGTCTTAAAAAAAAGGCGGGAGGTGTAGGTCAGTGTGAAGGCTCTAAGTTCAATTCCTACTACCTCAAATGGTTAAAACAAAAACCAGTAAGAGTGTAATACATTAGTGGATGAAGAACAAAGGAGTGCAGGGAGAGAGAAGTCTTTGAATGTTGAAGTTTTACATGTGATTTCTTCTTCTGTAGATTATTTATTTTGGGGATACCAGTGCATTTCTTAACCTGAAAGGAGAATATTTTTACTTAACAGTAATTTGTGAGCTACTGTGGGAAAATTCAGTTATGTTTCAGAAAAAATATCTGAACTTATTATTTGATGTTAGGTTAACAATTCCAGGTATCATGAATGAGAGATGAGGCTGTGAGACCATGGTTTTTTATCCAGTTTAAAAATTTGAAAGAAAACTGAAATTGTAAACATACACAGTTCAGTATATTTTTAACTTCGTATTTTTATTAGTATAGATTTGTCATATAAGTCATAGGGAACCTGAACATGTACATAATATATCTTGGTTCTTTATTTTCCATTTCTCTCCTTTTCACTCAACCTGTCTTCCCCTTCCCATTTGTAAAAGCTTTATTTCTATTTTTGCCTTCTATTCTCTTTTTTCCCTTTCCTATTTCTTCCTTTCCTTCCGCCCCTCTTTTTTATTCTCCTTCCCGTGTAAACACGTTCTTCCTACTCCCAATATCTATCCTCCGTTATACTTCTTATTTACTTATTGTGTTTCCCAGACAAGAAACACCGTGATATTTAAACTTGCACATTCAATTTGTTTTGCCTAAGATTATAGTCTTGAAGTGTATCAATTTTTCTGCAGATGACTCAATTTTATCTTTCTTTATATCAAAGTAGTACTGTCATATATAAGAAACACATTTGTTTATTATTCTGCTGATGGCATGGTATTTTAAGAAGCAGGGTGCGATCGAACTCGCACTGATCCTCCTGCCTCAGCCTCCCAAGTGCTGGGATTACAGGCATGTGCCACCATGCCTGGCCCAACAGTCACTATTTTATCTAAATTTAATATTGAGAGAAAAATCAATTTCTGGTTATTTGAATGTTATGAATGACAACTATGTTAAGAATTTATTCTTGTTTGTGGATGAAAGTTAAGCCTCGGCACCGCTGGGAGCTGAGCCTGCGTACCCGCCGCGGGTAAGCCCCTGCGCCCCTCTGCCCCGCCTCTCCGTTCCCGCGACTAACTTCCTGTTCCAGCCCAGCCCAAACCCCACCGCTGGGAGCTGAGCCTGCGCACCCACCGCGGGTAAGCCCCTGCGCCCCTCTGCCCCGCCTCTGCGTTCCCGCGACTAACTTCCTGTCCCAGTCCAGCCCAAACCCCACCGCT
>PVJA010029989.1:0-26169 GCA_004027025.1 Myocastor coypus
GAGCCTTGATCCCCCTGTGGGGTCAGTGCTTCTGCTCCTGGCTCTGCCCTTCCTCTGCTGGGACAGGTGACATGCTGAACACCTTGGGGCTTCTGGTGGTCCCCCCTGCCATTAATCTCTAAGTCCTACACCAAAACTCCACAGCGAACCTCCTGTGGTGTGTGCAAGGCACTCGTGGTGGCCATGGGAGTGAGCTCTGTGGAGTGGCCTAGGTCTCACTATTGCCTGAGCAGAGGGAGAGAGGACCAGTCCCCAGAGGTTCCTCCACGCTGAGTCCACATCTGCCCCTGCCTAGCTCAACCGCAGATGGTTTTACATTGCCTCTGCCTTTTGGCACCCCGAGTATAAGCAGGAGACTCAAGATTTGCAGGCAGAATTCTTTCACTTTGACACATATCCCAGGGAAAACACTGGAACCATCAGGGAGCACATGACCGTGTGAGTTCCCAAGAGCCTGTGCGTTTTCCACCCTGGGAGGAGCACCTGCCACTCTCCACCCCCACCTCCACGCTCTAGCTGAGCTACGCTGACTCTGAATGCCTTCACGATCCTCATCGCTCCTCGCCTCCTACTATGTCGTGCTAGTGGGAACCGGTGCATCCAAAACTCCATCTTCCTGAAGGTGCACAGGGAGAATGGGACCTTCTCCAAAGTCAGTGAGTCCTGACGCTTTGTGGGATGGGATACAGGGTTGGGCCCTGGACGCTGTCAGCACAGAGCAAAGAGAACCCAGGCAGACCCAGTGCCCATACCCCTGTCATAATGGGGCAAGTCTCAGCCTTCCCTGTGTGACAAGCACCATTCATAGAGCTCTCTATAAACCGCCTACTGTGTGCAGACGGCTCTGGGGCATTGCAGGGATCCTGTGAGGAGACACCACACAGAACCCAGTAGATTTCCTGAGCTCACACAACTTGTTGTCACCTCTGAATTCAGGGCAAATCTGGTCCCAGCTCTGTGCTATCACCTGTGCTTTATGATCCTGTGGAACCTCAGGAGAAGCCCATGGGCTGGCCCTGGAGGCTCCATTCCAGTCCCCCCTGTCACTGGATTTGACACAGAAACTCGGGTGTGATTGGCTCCACAAAGCAGGCATGAGGCCCCTCTGCAGGCCTCCTCTCTCTCATCTGTGAAATGAGACAGCTGTCATCTGAGGCTTCCCCTGCCTGGCACCCTGAGAGCTCAGTGTGAAGCCCTAGTAGTTCAGGGCACTCAGGGCCATGGTGGTGAGGATGGAGCAAACATGCTGGGTTTGCAGGCCCCACCTTGCTCATGGGGCCCTTTCTCCTGCAGTGAATGGTAAGGTGTATGTGGCTCACCTGCTGCTCCTGCGCGACTCCCGGAGCTTCATGCTGGGATTCTTCCTGGAGGATGATCGTAACCGCGGCTTGTCCCTCTACAGTAGGTACTGCCATGTGGCCCAAACCCACCTGTCCCCTCTCCACAGCACCCTCACCCTCTTCTCCATCCCCATGTAGCTGACAAGCCAGAAGCCACCCCAGAGCAACTGCAGGACTTCCGCGAGGCTGTCGAGTGTGTGGGCCTGCACACATCAGAGATCCTGTATGTGGACTGGAAAAAGGTAAAGGCAGGGCCACAGGAGCCTGCCCCAGAGGCTCAGAGAGGCACAGCTGCCACCTGTGCAGTATAGCAAGGCAGATGTGAGCCTTCAGAACACTTTTTCTTGCACAGTCAGCTGAGATCCTTGGAGACTGGGTTGGGAGGGGAGGACCAAGGAGGAAGGACCCCCTAAGGATGCAGGAGCACCTGGGGCACTCAGGGCATCTGGGGAGGTTCCCTCGGGCAGACCCCTTGTGCTCCCCTTTCTACCTGCTCTGGTCATGCTCCTCATTTATACTACCTGGCCTTCATGGTGTAGGCATCATGGCTTTGATTCCACCCAAACCTCAGCAAATGCAGGACCTCGATCCTTATTTTCACACCTGATAGGCGTGCAAGGCAGCCTGCTCTGTGCTTTTCTCTAAACAACCTCCCTGCACAGCTCTATCTGCTATATGAGAGTTGCTGAGCACTGACACTTGAGGTGGTAATCATGTCCGGTTTCTTGACTACTTCAACGCAAGTCTTCACCCTTCCATGATGGGCCAGTATTTCCAGCCTGCAAAAGGTCTCAGCACCTCATCTGGCTGGCTTGGCCTTCTGCTGGGCAGGAGCCCAGGTGCCTTGGGGTGCTCTCTAAGGATGCAGCAGGCACAGCAGAAGGCATCATCAGCTCTAGGTGGGGTTTGAGCACCTTGTGGGGTGAAGAAGCTGAGGCCCAGAGAGGGAGGGCAGGTGGGCCCACGTGTGCCAGCCAGGCACTGCAGAGCCAGGCCCTGCCTGTGCCAACTGCTGCCTCCTCCTGCTGTGTCCCAGAACAAGTGCGACCTGGAGCAGGAACAGGAGACAAAGGGAGAGGAGAAGCCCTAGGTCAGTGCCTGGCAGCACCTTGGGCCTGGAGCTGTCTGACCCTCTCTCCCCTCTGTCCCCTGTGCCTCTGTGTTACCTCCTCATGAATAAAGATCTCACTGGGCACAGCCATCTGGGCAGTCGCTCCTTCACTCCCTCTCATCTGTTGCTGCTTGTTCCTGTGCAGGCTAGGTGCACAGGGGCCCTTGCCAGGCTGTAAGACCATGGAGTAGGAACAGGCTCACTGTGGATAGTGCCTGGGATGGGACTCTGGGCCACCCGGGAGGGGCTGGAGACACCCTGGTGTCCTTGCTGCAGGCCAAACCCTGTGTGGGCACATCTGGCAAAGCTGAGGCAGGAACCTGAGTAGGAGAAGGGTTGAGGAGGCTCCTCCCCGCCACCTCTCTCAGGGTACCTGGTCCTCTGTGTTGGGAGGCCCCAGGCAGAGGAAGGCCAGGGTGGGGCCTTGTGGGTACCCTCGAAGAGGCTGCTGCCTGGCCTGGGCTGGTTAGCGAGTAGCAGGGCCAAGGATATGGGCGCAGGACTTGGCCCTAGCCCATCACAGGCTCTATGCAGCTGTCCTCGGGATGCCCACCTGAGTGACTCAGGAGACAGTGGCAAAGGCAGCTCCAGAAAGCAGTTGACCTCTCCCTTGGAAATGTACTTGGTGTCCTAGGGCTGGAGCCATGCACCCTTATTCTGCAGTTAGGGGTCCAACCAGAGCTGGGTTCCAACATGGGGGTGGCGTGGCGGCAGGTGTCTCAGTCTCTTCATCGGGGCTTAGGATCCCTGGTCTCTCCTCCACTTGATAGACTGAATGTCCAACTTCTCTGGCCTGGTGAGCATAAACAGCTCACCCAGACCTCTCGAGAGGAGATGGTGAGCTGGGGATACTGGGGCTAGGGGAGCAGAAGGTCTGTGGGGAAGGCCTGGCTGGGTACAGGACAACACCCTTACACAGACACACACAAACTGCCAAGGGAGACCCCAGGCTACTACTCACAACACAGACAGACAGCTTTGGAATGTTTTGTTCTTTAAGATCATTCTTCCTTTGCTCTTGTAACCAAAATAGATTTTAAAGGCCTCAAATGTACAAGCGTCTGGGTGCGCACACACACTGCAGAGATGCTGAGGTTTGTGCTGTCATGGGGTAGGGCAGCGAGGAGTGGGAACTTCTGTGTAGCTGGTCACCAGTCCAATGCTACTGAGGCCCAGGAAGAGCCCGGGTCTTGAGATGAGGTACTAAAGGGGCCACGTGGGCCCCCTCTGGGTGGCTCCATCCCAGCAGCCTCTGCAAAGGCCCCTTCCAACCATGCAGGATCTGGGCACAAGTCGCCCTTTGGCACTGCACCCTGAGATGTCCCACTTGTCCCCAAATGTCCCTTTGCTCACTGGTCACCAGGAGTAAGGTGTCTGGCCAGGCCCTTCCCAGAGACATGTGCCCCAGAGTGGGTTGTTGCAGGCAGGCACAGGACAGGCTGGGTCCAGAGCCCCTGCCTTTCACCTTCTCTGGTCTTGTAAGGAGCAGTCGGGACAGAAACAACTCCCTGGCACGAAAGTTCTGGCCTTCTCTGTATAAAGTCGATTATGCCAGTGAGTTGGGACAAGCGCAGGGCCAGCAGGGCTCCCCAGAGCCTGCGTCTGGGTGGACGTGGCCTTGGGCACAGTGCCTCCTGGACTGCCTGCAGCCCCTGAGAAACTGCTTCTTGGTGACGTGCTCATGCCCCCACTCCAAAGAGCATGCTGGACGCAGCAGGTGCGTGTCCACGCGGGGAGGTGGCTGCAGGCTCCTTCCAGGCGTCAGCACTCCCAGCTAACTTCTGCCTAGAACCCACAGCCCCTCTGCCCGGGAGTTTCCAGCAAGTCAGAAGAGGCAGGAGCCTCGCAGGCCACGGTCCTGGCGCAGGTCGGCTGACAGCGAGCGGCGCATCTGCCGGGTGGTGGAGCGCACACTCTCAGCGGCCTGCACGGCCCGGCTCAGGGCCCTGTGCAGCTCCTCTAGGTCCGCTAGGTCCAGCTGCAGGGAGTGCCGGTGTCCTCGGGATGGCCGCAGGGAGGCCTTGGGGGCTGAGGTAGGTGCTGAGGGTGCATAGTACCTAGCAGGAAAGCAATTGTGCTATTAGCACCGAGCTAAGGAGCACGGCTCAGAGTCTTCCCTTCCAAGTACAGGATCAGGGGCTGGTCCCTACCCTCTGGGGCTCAGCTTCTTTGCCTGTAAAATGGTTGTGAGAAGCACACAGAAGGATGAGCTGGGACAGGGCACAGGAGGACAGCTGTGAGTGCCTGACCTGGGACCAGTCTTCAGGATGGGTGTCTTTTAAAAAGACAGCAGCAAGTGTTGGCCAGAATCTTCCAGTACTGGAAAGATGTCATGGTGGCCACTGTAGCAGGGGTCTGGGATTCCCCCATCTTTGGTACCTAATACCAGCTGCTCCCTGGGTGCCAGCTGAGACTATGACTTCATTGTACGGAGGAGCATGACTCTGGGAAGAGTGGATCGAGCCTGGAGACAGCAGCAGGTGCTCCCAGGGATCGTGCTGGGCAGCCAGGGACCCCTCTAGGACACTGGGCCCTTGTCAAGCCTCCCTGTTCAGCTACCTCCTAGACAGAGCACATGGAAGAACTTGGAGGAAAACCTTGGGCTGCCAGACTGTGAGTGCTCTGGAACTGGGAGCTACAAAGGGCCTAGGTCGCAGCTGGAAGGGGCAGTGGTGGATTCACACTCAGACGGGACTCTCCCAGCCCCCGGAACAAGCCCTAATTGGTAAGCAGCCTGTGTGGACGCACAGCTCTAGACTGAAGGGACTGGCCTCTTGAATCCATGAACAGAAGCCCACAATATCACCTTTACCGGATGTCCCATCGGCCCCTGCCTTCTGCTCGACCAGCTGGGCCTGAACAGCTCCTAAATTCTCCCTAGAGTTGAAACTAAAAAACCCTTTGCGCTAGACGCTGCAAGGACCATACCGCAGCTGACCTGCAGGTGGCAGCACAAGCCCAGTGAGCTTTCTAAAGCATGCGACCTCCGTTATTGAGCATGCTCCGACCTCAGCGGGAAGCTGGGAGCGCTGGCGCCCAGATTCTAGCAGCCTTAGGGACCCTGTAGCTCCTGGCTGCCTTCTGGGGACTGTGCCTCAATTCTCACCATGACCCATTTCCCAGAGGAGGAAACAGTGGCAACAGGGGTGGTGTTCACACCTGTGTTGGGTCTGGGCGTTTAGGGTGCATGTCCATCCTAGCAGGGGCAGAAAATGCCCTCGGACCGGTCCAGACTGGTTGTGCAGTGCACTCAGGGACCAGGGAGCCTCCTGGAGGCTGGGAAGGGGTGGTGCACGTCTTGGGCCTGGGTGCCTGCTCTCCCGCCCTCACCTTGCTTTGACCCAGGTTGCACGCCACTCGGCCATCGAGGCCTCAGCCCCAAATGACTTGTCTTACAGCGGGGGAAACGGAGGCAGGGAACTAGCTGATGACAGGCAGGACAAGTCAGGTGTCCTGACTGCACGGCGCAGGCCTGCTTTCCCTACACCATCTTCTCCTCAGTTGTGGCTTCTCCAGCAACAACCACCATCGCCCCACTGGAGTCCTGCCTGCCCCTCACTTGGTCCTCACACGGCAGAGACCACGCTGTCGGACAGAAAAGGGAAACTGAGGCGGCGAGGGCACACCAGGCCAGTGCACCCTGCCTGTTAGGGTCACGGGAGACAGGGCCAGCCTGAGCCACTGCCCCAGCCAGAAGGAGCCTATGTAGAGAAACAAGATGTGGGGGGCCCAGTGAGGGACTCTGGAATAGAGAAGACGTCAGGTGCAAACCGAGCACCCTAAAATAACTATGGACTTCGTGGGTGGTGTGCAGCACACGTCTGACACACTTGTAGTCACTCCACAAGTCCTGCAATTATTCCTGTAGGCTTGTTAATGAGGGCATAGGTAAAGGATGCAGGATGCTAGTAACAGCAGTGACTGTATGGGCCAGGTGTCGCCCATGGGAGCGCCCTGTATTACCTGCTCGATTCCCTAAATCCAGATATGCTCTGAAAAAGAAAGTCTGCTAAAAAAGAAAATGTGGGTTCTCGTTACATGCTTTCCATGAGGAAATGAAAGATGCTTAAGCTTCTAGGTCCCCAGGATGAGGCAACCCCCAGGGGGCAGGCCCCCTTGGCAGTCTCCTACAATGCAGGCTCCTCCCGGCAGAGCAGGCTCCCCGTTACTGAGTACTTGGGGTTTGCTGAGTGACTGCAGGAATGTCCAGCTTGGGCTGCACGTTACTCACATAGACTAAATCAAGGAGCACACCATGCCTGCCTGCCTACTCTGGTCTGACACAGATAGGAATTCTCGTGTTGGGGCCTGGAGAGATAGCTTAGAGGAATAAGCACCGACCTGGCAAGTATAAGGATCCGTTCAATCCCCAGCCCCACAGGCTGGGCATACCATCTCAGCCCCGGACACCAAAAAAAAAAAAAAAAAAAAAGAAAGAAAAGGTAATGCTGATGTTTACAGCAATTCAAATATAGTGCATAGTGGCTGAGTGGTTGGAGGAAAAGACTTACGCTGTGGCTGGAGAATAGGACAGGATGGGCACCGAGGAAATGTAGGCAAAGGCCGGAGGAGCTGGAGTTGGGGACGCAGCTGCCAGGTACCACAGTCCAGGGGGTGGCCATGCTGGGGAGCCCGCCTGCCTGCTCCTCTGCCTGGGGCTGGACGCTGGACGCACATCTCTCTGTGTGGCTGCCTTGTCTGCCCCTGCCAGGAAGGCAACACCGCAGATACACTGTGATCACATGGATAGGGCAGCAGAGAATGGTGGGTGCCCCAGCCCTCACCCCCTGGTGGGTGGCAACCCCTCTGATCATCTGTCACATCCCAACTGGACTGTCCAGACCCGCAAGCTGGTATCTGGCTGAGAGCAGGGTGTAGGCAGCAATCCCTACCAGACGTGGCTGAGCTTGGGCTGTCTCCTTCTGGAGCGGGCCCGACTTGACCACACAGGGGACATCGGAGAGGGTCAGGGGTCGACAGGTGCAGCGGATCTTTGGCAGCAGCTCCTGGGAGAGACATCAAAGGAGGATTCTGTGTGCAACACCAGGCCTGAGTCCCCACAACCCCTCGAGATCCTCACAGCACTGAGAGTTCCCTGAGAGCCACGGTGGAGAGGACCGCTGCCTTCTTCCACCCAGAGGACGATATTGATGTCAGTCATGATGGCCAGAGATGGCACTGAAGGGGCTGCCCCTTTACTGAGTGCCTCTGTGCACTATGTTATCAAATCCCACCGGCCACTGGGCTGGCTGCTCTGCTCACACCCTATCCTAAGGAGGAAAAACAGGCTCAAAGAGTGCTAAGGTTTGGATCTAGAATGTTCCCTAAGAGCCTCACATGCTCAGAGCTGCGGCTGCTGGGAGGTGCCTGGGTCAGGGGATGCTCTGCTCATCTCACTGGCTGCTGAGTTTATTGCTGAACATACTGGTGGGGGTGTGGCTGGGTTGGAGCGGGGAGCATCGCTGGGCTGAGCCTTCTGACGGTGCAGTCACCGCCCTGGCTCCTCCATTCCCTCCTGCCTTCCTGCCTGCCATGCAGTGAGCAGCTCTGTGCCTCTACACACTCCATCATGATGCTTCTGCTATGGATCCAGCTGCCCATGGACCAAATCCCCCCAAACCGTGGGGAAGTTAAACCTCTCTTCCTTCAAGTTGTGAGTCATGGATATTGTGTCCTTGCCATGGGAAAGCTGACTAGTACTGAAAATCAGTACCAAAAAAATAGGACCATTGCCACCACAGTGGCGCCTGACCTTGTGGTTCAGAGGCCTTTGGAGCTGGTCTGTGGGAAGAGTTTGAAGACGTGTGGAGAGGTTAGAAGAGTCCTGGAATGCTTTAAACAGAACTTGCTGGGAGAGTCTAGTCCAGCAACAGCCAGGTTCATGGGGTTCCAGGACTGAACTGGCAGTAGCAACAGAGGCCGAGTGCTGCGGCAGATGAGTGGCCTGCATTTTGCCAATATCTTGAGAACTGAGATTAAGGGTGGTAATAACTAAATAATTAATCAATCTGGTGGAGGAAATGACAAGGCGGCTCAACATTTAGCCCGTGGCATGGGTACAGTTAGCTTCCTTTAGCCATATTTATAGTGAGAACCAGAGCAAGAGGCAGAACATGAAAATGTTAAGGTAACTTTGGGCCCACAGGGCACTACGTGTAAAGATGAAAGAACACACAGACACCATAGCAAAGCACCAGAGCTCTGCAGCATAAAGACCGGGATTCAAAACTGTGCCTCTTGTACTTGTACCTAATCTCTCCAAGCACTTTATAGAGTGGACGTAAGAGTAATGCTTCACAAAATTATCTCATCAATAGAGATAAAACCCTTAGCATGATCTCCTGTATATAGTAGGAGCCTAAAAAGTTGCAGCTCCTTCATTATCGTGGTTATTGTTTGAAAAGGCCTCAGAGACCACGTCTACCCTTCTCATTTTGGATGTGGAGTGTTTGTTTTTTGTTTTTTTTTTCTGTGGTACCAGAAATTGAACTCAGGACCGTGTGGTGGCCACTGAGCGACATCCCTGGCTCATGGGTGTGGAACTTGAGGCTCAGAGAAGTCAAGAACTGGCCTAAGATCACACCGCAAGTCTGTGGCAGCAGATCAAACAGCACATGGGGCCTGTGTTCCCAGGCTGCGGCTCTCCTGCCACCTGTGGTTGTTGGGCACTGCAGGAAGCACAAGGAACTGAGGAAAGGGGAGGAGGCATTGTCACCCACCCACCAGGAACTTGGGAAGTCCTGAAATGATGAAGAGCTGATCCAGGCAGCAGCCCCTGGAGCGGGAGGTGGTACAGGGCAGGGCTGGCCATGCTCAGTGGAGCCCCCTCTCTCATCTTTGCTGCAGATGCCCAGGCGGGGCAGGCCCATCTCCCTGGCTGCTCAGCTCCTTAGAGAGCAGTTCCAGGCACAGTCACTGCATCCCTCCCCTTACCTGTGTCCTGAGTCCTAGCGGGCTGGCAGTGGGCACAGGAGGCTGAGCTGCTGCCTCTTGGCACAGCTGTAGGGGTCGGGACATGATAATCCCGGCCTGCGGGGAGAAACAAGAGACATCGGCATCAGTCCCCTGCGAAGACCGGGGAGGATCCTGGCATCACATCACACCCTTCCTCCCTCCCCCCGGTAGCCACTCCCTGTCTGCCTCTCACGTTGTACATGAACAAACCTACACCATGCACGTGCACGTATGCACGTACCTGTATACATACACTCATACACAGAACACGTGGACTGTTTACTGCGAGCTCTCTGCAGGCTCCAGGCCTAGGAGCAACTGCTCAGCTTTTTGTAACACAGAAGTGATCCGTACCCTTAGGTAGGCCAGGATATAAATGGGAAGTCGTGGCCAAGGTCGGGGGAACTCTCCCAGACTCCAACCACTGAGGCGGCTCTGAGTGGCTCGGGCCAGGGGCCTGTGGACTTGTTTACTCCCTGTCCACTGGGTGGTTGTGAAAGCAAGGATATCATGGCGCTGGACTCCTGGGCTTGTGGAAAGGATTCATGGGATAATTTCTGTGAGCTCACCCCTGTGTGCCTGGTGGAAGGAACTCTTGATGCCCCCAGAAAGCTCTTGGGCCCTTACCATCCCCTGTCTCCCCTGCCCTCAAGAGTCTAAGACCTGGTCCATTGCGGGAAGGTGCCTCGCCTTCTCCCCCTGCTGGGTGGTCATAATCTGTGCCGTGTGGGGCTCTGGGGCCCTGCACTCTGGCTGCCCACATTGTGACTACTTGGTCTCTGTTGTCTTCCTCAGGGCCCCTTCCAGACAGGCCTCCCTTCCTGCCTCAGTCCCAGCCACAGGGGCATGGAGCCACAGGCAGCAGTCTTCCTTGCTCAGAGTGGTCACTACTTAGGGTCACTGCCTCTGGGAAGTCAGTTTCACCAAGGGAGAAATAAAGGACATACTCTCTTTCATGGTTTAGCACATAGAGGCGCTCCTAGGTGTCACTGTGGGCCACACTCAGGTAAAGCCAGGTTCCAGGTCACAAAAAGTACAAGCTGCTGGGAATTGGAAGCTGAGGCTAAGCCAGGTGCCAAGAATTCAATACTCAGTGTTCACCCAGCTCCCGCAGAGTAGTTCTTGGCCCTGCCTGGCTGAGCAAGCGGGTCAGGTTTTCCCAGAACCCAGCGCGGTGCAGGGGGAGTATTTGCCTATTGGGAAATGAACAGCGCAGGTGCCCAGGTATATGGAGTCGCACCCTGACATTCCTCCTGTCACAGATACTGGGTCTGAAGTGGCTCTCGTCAGATACCCTCCTGGCCTACCTGTGTATTGGCCCTGGAAGGAGACCCTGTCTGGGCGTCTGGTACCACTTGTTCCTCTTGTGCTGGAGAGAGCTGTGTGGGGACTGTCCTGGGAAGTCCTGATTTTCCCAGAAGGCAGCTGTGGGGACGGAGGCTCAGATCCCGAACCTAGGGTGGAGAGAGAGAGGCTACAGAGTGGTGAGGCGGAGGGGGTGTAGCTCAGGGCATGAGCAGGTTTGGGCCCTGGGATGATGTCTGCCATCTTCCTGGGGCTTTGCTTCCTGGGAGTACAGCCCACACCTCCGGTTAGCAGTCTAACCACTGAGCAGGGAGACTGACTGGCCCAGGACAGGGAGCACAGCTGGGGGCAACTTGCAGGGACTCTGGGGCCACAGCCTGTCTGTCAGGTCTGGGTGCTCCTTGGGGTTCAGGGTGCCCATTCAGGGGCACCTCTCAGTGTACACCAGTGGCTCACAACGTGCCACCAACAGCCTCTGATCTGCCTGCCGCTGCTGGGCTCCCCAGCCACCAAGCCTTTCACAGCCTCCTGACATCAGTTCTGCATGCAGTTACTTACCCAGGGACAGTTGGGGCACCTCCCGAGGCACAGAGGACGCCCGGACACGTCGTCTGCCTGCAGACCAAGCCTGCTCTGTATCTTCAGGCTCCCTGGACAACCTCTCTGTGGATTTGCTAGCAACAGGGAAGAGAGATAGTAACACACGTGAGGGCCCAGGCAGCCTTCGTAGGTGCCATGAAAAGGCCAGCCTAGAGAAATGCTCCTGAAACAACAGGAGGAAGAGCATTAGAGGTCAGATCACACATGAGTCAGTCTCATGAGTAATGGCTATGGGCTTCTCTGACCCTCAGTTGCCTCATCTGTCAAATGGGAGTGAGAAAAGCAATGGCTATAGCTGATGACTAGAAAGCTTAATGGGGCAATATTTATAAAAGCCTTAACTCAGGGCTGTACATCGAAACATTCAGACGAAGTAATCTGACTTTCAAAGTTCTCTGCAGAAAGTCTCACTCCACAGTTTGGGGGCGGGGACTTGGAAATATTCTTTTTTTTTGTGGGGGGGGGACCAGGGTTCAAACTCACCACCTTGCACTTGCCAGGCAGGCACTTGTGCCATGGAACTATCTCCCCAGCCCTGGAAATATTCTTTATTTAATGCTTTATTACTAACACGTGACTTTAGGTGTTCTTATGCATCAGATACTACACAGTAGAAAAACAACAGAGTGACTAAATGATGGAATGAATGTGTGACAGGGTAGTGGCCATGGTTGAACCTGATGGCTGCAGGAAGCCAGAGGCCAGACAGTCTGTCTTTGCAGCTACCTCCATGGCATAGAGGCCACTCACCTGCAACCATGGGAGCCCCAGGTGTCCGAAGAGTTGGCTTGTCGGTCTGGAGTCCAGGCAGGACGAGCAGCAGCAGATGCTGGCTGCACCGTGCTGCTCTGGGGAGTCTGATGCAGGCTGTCCTCTAGCCGCACACGGAGCCGGGACACCTCTGCTTGCAGCTCACGGATGGCCTGGCTGGGGTGGGGGATGGGATGGAAGCATGGGCAGGGACATAGGGGACAGAGCCACAGACTCGAGTGCTTCCCCAGAGGCAGAGGCCTTCGTCACCCTGAGGCAGACTCAGGCACAACCTTCGCCACGCAGTGATTCTGGAACTTCACTGTTGGTCCATGCTGTGTGTCAGCCCCTGAGTCCAGTCTGTGTGTACCCCTTGAACACCCCAGAACCTTTGTTCAAAGATGGCCTTCTCAGCATTCAGGAAACACCATGAAAATTTCCAAGATGCAGATAAGGGTGCATGGGCTGCTAACGGTCCCCTGGAAACTCTCCAGCCTGACAGTCCCTGGCCCGGGGCCACCTTCTCTCACTCTGCCTTTCTCCCAGGAAACCCTAAAGAAGCCGCTGGGCTTGGCCCCTCCCTGCTCTTGCTTAGCTCCTCACCCACTTCCTGGCCTCTCTCAAAACCCTTCCTACTGTTTAGCTCTCCATCTCTCTTGTCCTGAACCCCTGGCAGGTGAGGGTCAGGCTTTCCCATCTCCTATCCCCAGAGACCTTTGCACCTCACACAGATCCTGGAAGCACTACTGAGCTGGAGCCAGCTGTAAGAGGGGGCAGGGTGAGGGTAGAGGTGGAGCACAGGCAGGGACACACAGGTGCTTCAATGACCCTGTGAGGCCCCCTGACTTAGCCCAACCCCTTGTTCAAGAGGCTGGGGTGCAATCCCGACTCAGTCCCTACATCACGCGGGGACAACGCTACCCAGGCATCCTGCACACAAGATGCCCCCACACAGCCCAGCCATCCTCTGGGCTCTGAATCCACTCTACAGTGGCTTCTGGGGGCCCCCTCAGGGCCAGCTCTTGCCTGGTGCAAGCTCCAGCATACATGGGCCGTCCGATGAGTACACAGCAGGCAGGGAGCTCTGGCCCTGGCCCTGCAGCACAGCATGTGTACAGAGGGAGTTGGTTTCCCTGGCAATCCCTAGGGTAGCACTTGTTAGGGCTTGCCAGGCGCATGGGCTGTGAGGGTGTGGCTGCAGTGCTCTGGACACTCATTAACCCCTGAGCACCAAGGCTCTGGCTGCTGACCTGGGACTTGGGATGCCCACGGGCCTGGCAAGGGGGATCATGCGCCTCTCTGAGCTGTTTCACAGTCTTCCCAACTTCAACTCTTTAGTCCCAGAGTCCCAGCTCACACGGACATTTATCTTTCCCTGCAAACTTGCTACCCTACTCTCCAAGGCATGAGCAACCAGCTGACCACCTGGCCAGGAGCTGGAGTCATTCTAGATCCTTCTCCTCCCTGAACACCACTGGGCTCAGCCAACTTCTGGTGGGCGGGTGTAGCTCCTTCTTCCAGTTTCTTGGCCCCTCCTCGGCACTCCCCCAGCTCTGTGCTCCTGCTGGGGAGGCCAGAGAGTCCTTTCTAAAACACAAGCCCAGCCCACTACAACCCCTTGCTGTGCTCAGAAGGAGAACATACACTCATGCAGTGTCCAGGAAGCGCTACTCTGGGGCAAGCTGCTGTTCCCAGCTGTGTACTGCAGCACTGGGGCCCAAGTAAGGACTCCCCTGGCTGCCTCCCTGCATTTCTGCTTGCTACCCACCACCTCACAGGCACTCCCTCACTCCTAGGGCTCAGCACGTGCTGTTCTCTCTCCAGCTCTCTTCTACCTCTCTGCTGAGGTGCTACCTGCCCCTCCCTGCAGCCTCTAGTCCTGTACTCCCACAGCCGAGGACTCCGTAGCCTGTCTTGTTCTGAGGTCTGACATACACACATAGGCGCACAGGTCCTCGCTGATGCCAGGGAGGCTGCAGAGTAGACACGGTCCACTCGGATCAGTCCACCAGACACCTGCCGGTGGCCACAACTGCACATATGACAATGTGACCGCAAAGGCGGAGGTGGCCTCGGGGTCTCACAAGCAGCCTCGCTGGGGAGCAGACAGCCCATCCTGAGATGGCACAGGCCGAGCATCCACCTCCCCACTCCTGTGCAGCGGGAAAAGGGAGCAGGAGAGGAGAAAAGGAGGAAGGAAATATGAAGAAACACACACACACACACACACACACACACACACACACACACACACAATGAACCAGCTACAGGGACCTGTCTTGTAGGGAAATGTTGGAGGTGGGGCAATCTCTGCACCTCCAGGCCATTTCCTGCTGGCTGGTGAAGAGTCCTCTAAGCCTAGATCAATGAGGTCCCACAGGAATAGCCTCAATTTGGGAGACAGGACACCTGGGTCCCCCGTGCATGAGCTGGGCAGGACTGACTCCCTCTCCCCAGCCCCCTCTGCTCCACTGTGTGAGTCTGAATTGTGCCACTCACTCCCGCTCTGTTCTGGTGAGAAGGAGGTCAGGGCTGGTCTCTGCTGGTCCGGGGGTTGGTGAGGCAGCCGCAGGGACCAGCGTGGGCTCAGCGTTGGTTGTCCTCCTGGGGAGGAGTTGTTCAGGAATCTGCTTTCGGCCCTGGAACTCCGAGCCAGGGACCCCTAGTATGGCAGAGAGAGAGGCCAACATGAGTTGAAGCAGGAGGGACCCTGAAGAGTGGGTGTGGTGGTGCATGCCTGTAATCCTAGCTCTGGGGAGGCTACAGACAGAAAGATCACTGTGAGTCTGAGCTGTGTAGTGAGGCCCTGTACAAAATACATAAAAAGGAAGGAAGGAAGGGAGGAAGGAAGGAAGGAAGGAAGGGAGGAAGGAAGGAAGGAAGGAAGGAAAGAACTCTGAAGGCTTCCAAATAAGGCGTAGGGTGGGAGGATGGTGGGTGAAAGATGAGGAACTGGTGCTCGGCTGGGGTCCCACATGCAGGTCCTGACCAGGCCAATGACCGGCTAACCTCAAATGCAGAAGTTCCAGTTTGTGCCTTGAGTATGGAGGTGCGCTGAGCTGCTTGGAGGACATGCCATCCACAAACCCGTGCACAGTGACCATGGACTATGGGGTGCTCTGGGCACCTCTGTAAGGGACAAACTCCCGAGACCCAGAAGGAGCCGAGTGAGCCTTGGCAAAGCCATACCACGTGCAGGAAGAGCCCATCCCCAGAGCCACATGCTCCTCTCTGATTCTGTTGTACGATAGGCTTGAGACAATTAAATGGTAGAAATGGAGATGGGTGAGCACTTGCTGGCAGGGGTCGGGTGTGGCCGAGAGAGAGGACCTGAGTGCCTTGTGGTGGGGAGAGGTCCATACCCTGGATGCCAGCTGCTGGCTGTGACGCTGCCCTGCAGCCTCTCACAGACATGGCTGGGGGAACCCGGAGGCTGTATGCCCGGCTCTCTGTGTATTCAGTAACTCCTATGGCTGCATGCTAATCTATGGTTTTCCCAAACAGCTCAATGAGGGAGTCTTGTTAAGTGCTGGATCTCAAAAAAGAGGCAAAGCCCATCTAAGGTGTTCTGTTCTGCAGAGCAGGGGCAGAAGGACCGAAGGTGCTGCCTTTGCCAAGTCTTGATCTAGGTTCACTCTGCAAATTCACCAATTTGTGTTCTCTTCTGTATTTTTGCTTTATTTCAGGGAGAAGTTCCTCTACTAAGGGTAAGAAACAGAACTGCAGATAGGCTGTATAGAGATAGACTACATTCACGATGCAATGTTTAATAAAAAGGAAGATAGCTGGGCTTGGTGGTGCACACTTATAATCCCAGCACTTGGGAGGCTGAGGCAGTAGAATCAACGTGAGTTCGAGACCAGCCTGGGCTACAAAAGTGAGCTCAAGGCCAGCCTGAACTGCACAGCAAGACCCTGCCTCACAAAGACAAAAAAAAAAAAAAAAAAAAAAAAAAAAAAAAAAAAAAAAAAAAAAAAAAAAAAAAAAAAAAACGGAGAGGCTGTGAAATGTACATGAGAATGCAGTAGCAATGGGGTCATTTCTGGTTCATGCAATGTAAGCAAGTACCAGGCTTCCAGTGTGGGAAGTCCTTCTTGGACTTTTATTTTTTTACCTTTAGTCTGAGATCTGCAATCTCAGATTTTCCTGCATCAGCCTAGATAGCATTTCGAATCCTATGAGGAATGCCAGGTTTCTGGTTTCTCCATTTTTCCATCCCTGCAGTCCAGCTAGACCAGGTCCTGGGTAACACAGGTCCCAAGCTGGTCCAGAACCCTCCCCCACACTCACCCGTTGTCACCGCCAATGATCGCTCTAGGTGAGAGGTGGGTGTCCCGGGCTGCGAGGGACCACTTGTGCTGGTGAGGTGCCGTGGGGCTCGGTGCCTGGGGGTGCTGGGCTCAGCCACTCTCCTGGGGACCGGAGGACCCCGGGCCCTAGAGCGGGAATCTCGCCTGTGGGGCACAGATGTGGTGACACATTGTACTAGTGCTCCCGGAGTGCTGGGGAACAAGGGAGGGAGAGATGTGCGGTCATGCAGAGGCCTTGGGTCATGGCGGCCGGGACAAGCTTCCCGGGCAGGAGGGTGTTTCTGAGGACACCTCTGTGACACGTCCCTGCCTGTCACACACTGCGCAGCAGCCAGCTCGAGACCTCATGTAGGGAAGCAAGAAAGCTCCACTTACTTTTCAGAAAACAAGGAGCTTCCTATCCTTTCTTGGTGCATACTGGGCTTGCTAGGTGGGGCTCTCCAAGGACCTGCACCCCTTCCGGTGGCCTCTAGTCTACAGCCTGTCACCCCATCACCCCCCTCACGCAGCCCCCTACAGCCCCTGGTCCCCAGCCTGGTCCCCAGTCTGGTCCCCAAGGATTGGCTGTGAGTGCCTCTGTCCGTAACTCCACCCCTGGAGTTGTTCCTGGTTTCCCACTGGCTCATCCTTTTGCTCAGATGCTGCGCCTGTCCTGTGAGCTGCCTAGGCTGTTGCTGACGGGCTAAGTGACAGTCATTTACTTTCACTTCCCCTCTTTCATTTCTGCTGTGCTCTGTGTGAAACATGGGGAACATGGTGAAAGGAAGCCCTAGAAAGGCCCAGACCATTGACCCCCTTGCCTGGGCCATCACAGGCACTTTGAGTCCCAGGCTACCCAGTTGTGGCACTGAAGGGACAGCAGTGGGGTCCAGGATACCTGAGGTGGGAGAGCCGGTGCTCAGGGGTCTGAGTGAGGGGTGACACTCGACTGGTTTCTGAGCCCACGAAACCACTGTCTGTCTCGGGAGAGGCCATCCAGGGCTCCTGAAAGAGGCAGCGTCTCTGTAAGTCTGAGGGGTGTACCCGGGGCACCTGGGAAGTCTTCCTCCCTCCCAAATCCTGCCCTGGCTTCACATTCCAGAGGCTGCCAGATTGTCCAGAAGAAGGAAGCCAGGGTAGAAGTGAGGGTCCTTAGCCCCACAGGCCCAGGGCCAGAACCACCTGACACAGAGAAGACCCCAAGCAAGTCTGCTAGTCTTTGGTGGAGTGTGAGCCCTGGGGTGGAGAGGGGAGAGTTTTGTTCCAGTGCTCTCTGGTGAAGCCTGGAATGTAGCTGCCTTCTCTGTTCTCAGAAATGCTCAGACCATTGCACTGGAAACAAATCTACTAAACATGCACAATTGGCCCCCTGGGTCCTATGCAACATGCAGAGAGCTCAGCAGGTGACACAGGCACTGTCCCTGTCCTCCTGGGTGGGGGTCCCGTGTAGGGGTCCAACCCATGGCTGGTCAGGACTGTGCTGTGTATGTATTGTGCATATCTATGCATTTTCCCAGGAGCCTAAGACACTTTTTGGTAGTGGCCAGTGACCCCCACCATGGTGTGAGCCATGGTTGCTTAGTGGCAGCTAGGATTTCCAGGTACAGAAAAACACAGTGAAGAGCCACAGCTCTCAGAGGAAAGCAAGAGTCCTGGCAGAGCCCAGGCGAGTGGCACGGGGCATCCTGAAGGGCAGCACTGTTGTGCTACCAGCAGGGGCAGAGCCCTTCTCAGAAGCAGGTGCCAGAGTCCAGGGACAGAGGGTTCAGCAGCCTAGCAAGGCTGCGAGGAGGCTCTGAGCCTGGCCCAGGAGCACCGACCTGATGCAGAGTCTTCCGTGTGAGGTGCTCCGAGAGGCCGCTTCCCTCCAGGCTGCTCAGGCTGCTCTGGTGAGAGGCTATGGCCTTGGTGCCTGCTGAGTTGTGGGGTGCACCAGGCCCCAGAGGAGCTGCTTCAGATTTACCCAGGCCCGACAGGTGCCTGCGTCTTGTCTGGGATGTCTGGATGCCTGGTGGCATCTTGGAGACTGTCGGCTCCACGTTCTCCCTGAAGGAGGGAGAAACACACCACCCCTGAGAGTCGGTCTGAGCTTGGGGCTCAGCCTGTCCTGCGACTAGACTGTGGGTGTCCATGCTAACTCTACTTCCTCTCTGTTGTGGGACCCCCAAGTGAGGCACTTCCCCTCACTGGACTTCAGGATTTCTTTTTTTTTTTTTTCACTTTAAAATAAAAATATCAGCCGGACGTGGTGGCTCACGCCTGTAATCCCAGCACTCGGGAGGCTGAGGCAGGAGGATTGGTGCGAGTTCGAGACCAGCCTGGGCTACAAAAGTGAGCTCAGGACCAGCCTCAACTGCATAGCGAGACCCTGTCTCAAAAAGACAAAAAAAAAAAAATAAATAAATAAATAAAATAAATAAAATATCAAGTATCAGCCAAATAGCTCAGTGGATTAAAGCACCTGCTAGCCCCGGCTCCGGGGCACACCGAGACTATGAGTCTAACCTAATAGTGAGACCCAAAACACCCCATAGACCCTTCTCCCCACCAAAAAACAAAACAAAACAAACAAACAAACAAACAAACAAAAAACCATCAGCACAACGCTTTCCAGCAATGTGCCAGAGAAAGAAACATAGCAACAGGAAGCAATAGAGTGCTTCCCAGGCTTTGAGCATTTGCAGGACATCTTCCTGCTTCCAGGATTTCCACAGATTCCCAGTGGAGTGAAAAGACTGCCGTGTCTGCCCATAGAGGCCTGGTATTTCACGTTACGAATAGAAACGAACTTTGAAAAGGAATAAGAGAAAAGCATGAGGACAGTAGCATATTCTGGGTAGATCCTGCCACCTGCTCTAGGCCTGTATGTGGGCTGGCCTTTGGTTGTACTTCTGTCTGTCCGTCTGTCTATCTGTCTGTCTGTCTGTCTGTCTCTGATTCTCTTTTTCTGTCCTCCAAAACAGACCAAGTGAGGTGTAAAAGCATAACAGCATCAGCTGTGGACTTTCTCCTTGACATCAAAGAATGATCTATTCTGTGCATGGCATCTGCTGCTCCAAACCCTGTCCCAAGGCACCCAGGGGCACTTTAAGTGCTCTTGGTGGCCTGCATCTGGCCATAGAAATGGGTTGGGCTGGCCACCTCTACACTGGCAAGAGCAGTCTAGCTCCCCGGAACAGACAGTCATCCCTGAGGCTGCAGGGCGGTGTGGGTTACATGGGGCTCAGTGCCTTACTGGAGAGGGGACCTGGGCCTTGGCTCAGCCTGAGTGGGGTGCCGCCATGAGGGAACCCTGGTGGCTTCTGCTTTCCTCGGAGTTGAAGCTGGCCTGGCATCTCCCAGGGTGCGGTGATCCTCCTCCTTCTTGCGCTCTCCCTCCTCCTGGCCCTGCTGTTCCTTCTCTTCTTCCACCTGCAGGGCTTCTGGGAGGGACTTCACACTGAGGTACCTGCAGGAAGAATGAAGAGGCCGTGACCTCTGCCCAGGGGAACGGATGAGTCCCAGATACCCAGTGGACAGCCCGGGAGGCCTCCCCTCTGTGGGAGCTCACCGCTCAAGGAGGCCATGGAAGTCCTGCTCTAGTCGCTGCTCCTTGTGCCAAAGTGGGGCAGGGAGGTCTTGGGGACTGAGCTCTGCGGTGCTGCTGCCAGGGCTCCCCTCTCTGTGCACATGCAGGGAGCAGGGGCCAGCAGCGGGCTGGGCCTAAAGATGGGTCAAAGCTTAAGCAAGGTCTCCTGGCACCCACCAGCACCTGCTTGTGCTGTGGGCTGCACAAGATCTAAGTCCTCCTCAGCAGCCTGCCACACCTTCTGGGTGTGCAAATTTCAGAGACTCAGCCATGTGATCTGCAGTACTGGCTGCTGTGAATTGAGTGCCTACTGTGTGCAGGTCCGAGGCAGACATGGCTTCTCAGTAATGTCCCCTCTATATCTGTGTCACCTTATAGCCAGGTAGCTGGGGCTCCAGTGACCCGCCACACAGAAGCAGGGGGCAAACACAAACCCGGACTTCCTGCTTTGTGGGACAGAATGAGAAGCATGGTGGCACCGAGTCCCCACCGTTGTTGTAGTGTGACTACACTATGTCACCCACAGGAGGGAGGCGGCACCTTTCTCTCAGGTGCCCTGATGCTTGGTGGGAGAGACTGTGTCAAACCCCTCCTGCACTCGGCCCAGCCTCATCCATGGCCCTTCTTTCTCTCTGACCCCCCAGATCTGGTCATTCACGCCTTCTAGACCACTCTCCCTCTGCTCTGCCACCTCCTTTGCCTCAGGCTGGTCCATTCCCATGTCATAAGACCAATTACTCTACACACTACCCAGAGTCCTATATCACGAGGCCCCCGCCTGCCTCTGCAGCCACATCTCAGACCAGCAGCCCTCTCCCCTGCCATCCACGGGCCACAGGGCCTTTGCAGGCTGTAGGTAATTTCCTCGTTGGATGCTTTTCCTCTGCTGCACTAGAAATTCCTACCTACTCTCAGATCCACTGAGGCTGCAGCTCCTCAGGGACAGTTGCTTTGGCCTTTCTCCACCCACTCTGGCCTGCTTTTATAATTCTAGAGTGTGGATCAAAATGGTAATTATGTAACTGTGCAGCTAGTCCAACCATTCAGAAAGCTCCAAGATAGTGGAGGGCCCCGCCCCTTCCTCTCCACAGCCCACTCAATTCCCACTACGTGTCATGGGGGCGTGGCCAAACGGCAGCCCCTGTATGGACAGCGGTACCTTCTCCTGTGAGGTCTGGACGGCTGGCGTGGACATGAATGCTTGTCTGGAAGGAGCAGGCAGGGGTGCCTGCAGGTGGGGGAAGGGTGCAGCCGGGGCACTGTCCAGAGCCATATCCGCCCCAGATGGCTCAGACTCCTGCTGCATCTGGTCCACGTGGTCCTGAAGTTCTTCCAGGCGGATTCCCAGGTGATAAATCTCTGCCTCCAGCTCCCTGGAATGGGGGAACGTCAGCACCTAGGGCCTGGCCCTGTAGCAATACCTGGCAGACCCTGAAGACCTTGCCTCAGAGCAGTGACCCTGGGAGCACCCATGGGGGCCCAGGTAAAGTCATCCCTTGATGATGCTGAGAACTTAAACAAGATGAAGGAAAACACCACTGGGACTTAGGAGCCTCAGCCCTAACCACCTCTAGCAGCCCCAGGCTGTGAGGCCTTGAATAAATCCAGGCCCTCTGCCTCAGTTTCCCCACTGTCTACCCAGTGCTTTCTTATCGCAGTGCAGGGGACACACAAATCTGAACCTCCGAGTGTCCCGTGATCTGAGTGTGTTGCTAACTGCCAGTGCTTTTTCTCTGATTTCCTTGGGTACAAATTAGGAGGAAGCACCTTGCTCTTGGTGAGTGTGGGCACCCAGAGCCTATCTCATCTGTCCCCCTGGACCTGTCTCCCCAGCACATACCTGCCAGGATCTAACTTCCAGGTTTTCATGGCCTGGGAGTCCTGGGAGTCAGAGGGCAGCTCCCTGTGGGCCGTCAGGTACTCCTCCTCCAGGGCTGTGTGGGCAGCCCTCAGCTGCAGGAAGCCCTGGAACAGACAGGCCGAGAATGCTGAGTGTCCAGCGGGCACTGTAGACAGACAGCACTTGGGGTGGGGAACTCCCTGGGTCCCCAGGGGATGCACTGAATGCTGCCTGCCTTGGGCAAGCTCCCTGCCACCAGAACTGCACAGCGAAGGCGCCAGCCCTTTTCAGGCTGACCTAGGGGACCAAATGCACTGCGGCAGTGGTTGGAGTACGCAAGAGACCTTCACTCTTCATTCACGATTTGAAAAACTGTGGGTTTATAAAAATCAACCACGGCAGTCTCTTCCCAAGTCCTTAGAGTCTAGTGACAGATGGTGCTGCCACAGCTTGGGTATCCACAAGGGTGACGACTAACACTGGGCCCCCGGGGCCTGCGCTGAAGCCCTCTGCACCTCTTCTTCATCTGCAGCTCAGTCCTAACCACAGGGCACGTTATGAGCTTCACTGGACCAGGGCTCAGGCCCACACAGCTTCCATGTGCTCCCTCCCAAGTACTCCTCTCCTGTGTGCTTTCCTGCAGGGCAGGGAAAAACTCACAGCAACAGGGCAACTTGTGTAGCCAAGTTTTGAACTCAGGTCCCGTGGCTCCAGAGCTCACAGTCGTAACAGTCATGCTAAGGCTCCTAGTCAATGTGACCATAGCTAATCTGAAGCTAAACCACAGGAGGTGGGCTCAGTATCCGCGACTTCCTGTCCCCTCTCCATTCAACTCTGGAGGCAGGCCATGGCCGAGGGCAGTCCAGAACCTAGTTCCCAGCCATGCTTGGTCTTCCAATAGCTCTTGGCCCTCCAGATATGGAGGGAAGAAGGCTGAGAAACAAGAGCGTGAGTAGCTGTTTTGGGTTTTGGTCCTTTGTGGCAGGAGATGGACCTGGAGGAACTTAGGGGAAGTGAAAGAAGAGAGGCTGAGAAGGACAAATCTCACGTGCTCTCACCTATAGGTGGAAGGTTAAAAAAACGTCTGTCTCACAGAAGAGAACAAAAGTGATTTCCAGAGTGTGTGATGGGAAAGGGGAGGAGACAGAGCATGGGTTGAAGCTACAGAGGGTAAGTCCTAGGGGTCTGCAGCCCAGGGGAGATACAGGCTGCAGCAACTATGTTTTACAAGGAGTAGAGGAGAGACGGGCTTAGGCTCCCATAAAAAACGATTCGTGCACAGGGATCTATGCTCACCCCACATTGATCGTTACATGAGTGGTGCACACGTAACATTGATGGCACTGCCCCATGATTACATGAAATGATCAGGTGCCAAGGACGATTTTTTTTTTTTTCGGGACTGGGGTTCGAACTCACGACCTTGCACTTGCCAGACAGGCACTTGTGCCACGGAGCTATCTCCCCAGCCCCTCAATGACGATTTTTTAAAAGGAACGATTGTGCTCGTCCATGTGCATGATGCCACAGATGCCACTCATCAGTCTGCAGCTAAGAAATGTGTGATGTTATTTGCCATGCAGCCTAGGAAATACATCCTGGGGTCTCCTTATGAACAAGTGTCCTACACCCCGGTGTGCTCTGCGCGAGACTCCCTGCTGCTGCCTGTTGGCTGGGTCTGCCCAGTCCGAGGGAGGATAAAAGATCTCAAATTGCAGAAGAGCTGGGGGGAGGTGACAGCTCCGGGGAGTACGCAGGGGCCCCTGATGCTGCCCACACCTGTGCCAGCCCTGACTTTGCCTTGCATTCTGGCTTGGGAGCCTTTCTGCAGTCAGCAGGAGGCTACGCTGTGTGTATGTGGCTGTGGTTATCAGCAACTCCAAAAAGGAAAGGCCCACGGTGGTTGGACTAAAGGCTCCTCTCCTCAGTGGACCCTATTTTCCAAACCTTTGGCAACCACTTTATAATGCAAAAAAGGGAGAGCTGAGAATAAAACGTCCTTTTCTGGTGGCTACAAGGCAGGTCCATCAGCAGCAGGGGAGCTCACAACCCTGGAGCTGCGATGCAGGTGGCCTGGCCCTGGGTTTGGCCACCTGGGCACAGCCACCACTGCCTGCCTGTGGGTTGCTTCTCTGGGTTCCAGAACCATCGTGGCTACTCGGCTAATGGCCGTTACAGCCTCGTGAGGCATCGCAGTGACACAGGAGGTGTGGTCCATCTGGGGCTGACCACTGCTGTGTGTTATGGTTTATGTCTAGTTGTCCCCCCAAAACCTCATGCAATCATGGAGCAGGGACTTCTATAGATTGAGACTTGACTCATGAGTCACTGGGATGATGTGTTTTAATACTGATGAGATTATGGGTCTGAATACTGCTGGGAATTATAGGTGTGGCCTGAGACAGATAGGCCAAGGCAGAGAGCCTGACGTAATTTTAAAGAGAGACAGAGACAGACTTAGGCTGTTGCTCTCTGCTCCCCTGGTTGGTCAGTTACCCCTGTCACGATTGTTGCTATTTCACTGCCATGAACTGGATGCTCTCAGCCCTGTTCCACTCAGCCTTGGGCCAGCTGAATATGGACTGAAACCTCCAGTAACTGTGAGCTAATAAACCTTTCCTTCCTTCATTTTGAGTGTCAGGTATTTGTCCCAGCAATGAGTAAAAAGTAACTAAGACACCGTTCCTGGCCTTGTGCCACAAAGTTTCATGTATGGGTCCCCTTGTGATCTGTGGTTCACTGTCCCAGGAAGCTAAATGAGAACTGTCTGTGCTCTGGGGAGCCACCAAAGCCAGGGCTCTCATCTGTCCCCTGCAGCTAAAGGGACTCTGGGGATGCAGCTTTGGGACAAGGCAGTCAGGTGGTGGCGTAGGTACCTTGAGTTGGTCCTGGGGGGTGAGCTGGCCCGCCTGCATCAGTCCCTCGAAGGATTCCACCTGGACATCGGAGAGGAAGGAAGCAGGCTGCGTTAACCTAGACTCTGGGTCCCACACTCAGCCACACTCAAGCTTTGACCTGGATCTGGCCTCATGGCCTCAGTGTGGGGGTTTCTGCCAGCAGAGTAGGTGCTGGAAAGGGGCTCTTCCCCTGGCAGCCTTGGGAAAAGTCAAGGAAGTTATTAACAATAAAGCCTCATGCTAATCTTTTTTTTTTTTTTTTAATATGCATTTAGGGCAGGGTCTATAGGATGTACAGGATCTCACTATGTAGATTGGACTTGTAGTGATTCTACTGTTTTCAGCCTCCCAAGCACTGGGATTACAGGCACGCTAACACGCCCAGTCTCAATCACCTTCTCAGTGCACCGCGAGGGCTGACTCTAGCCACTGTGCTCTGCTGAAGCAAGCCCTTTAGTGCACTGAACCATCTGGCCAGCCCTTCAAGGAAGTTACTAACAATAAAGCCTACTCCTCCCGAGCAGTAAGACTTGTGAGGGGGAGAGGGGGCAGAGGCGGCCTAAACGCTCGTCCCTGGAACAGTGCGCCATCACCAACAAGAACAAGGCCCAGCAGGCACTCTCACGCACCAACACGCCAAGGCCTCCTCTAAGTGCTAAGTGAAGGAGCAGCCCAGAGCACCTCAGGCTGCCACTTGCATAAAATATATAGGAAACAAACAATATGCAATATGTCAACTTTCAAAGAAAAGAAAGGGGAAAAGAAAAAGGGGGGGGAAAGTAATGTTGATTTAGAAGGGTAAATGTTTAATTGTTTGATCAATCTTATATACCTATATGTACTAATGTAAACTGATCTGATGATGAAAATATGTAATATAACCATTGTTAAATTTAAACAATAAAAAAATATTTAAAAAAGAGAAAGAATAAATGTGTTCCTGTATAGTGGGATTGCTGCTGGGGCCACCAGCTCCCTGCAAAGACTAAAACCTGAGGCTGCTGAAGCCCTTCTACAAAATGGCACATGGTTCCCACACAGCCACATACACCCTCCGCAGGGGTGTGAGAGGCTGGCCTCTCAGTGGACATGCCCTCTGTGTTGTGTGGGGGCCTCTGCCACGTGTGGAGCCCAGGAGCCTGGGAACTGCATGGTGCTTGGAAGCTGTGCAAGCTGTGGGCAGGAAGGACAGCTCCTGCCTGAATCCAACCTGTGCAGCTGGAGTGCAGGGGCGTGGTGGCCCGACATGGGGCCGGGGTCGGGGGGAAGCAGGAGTGGAGGCTGTGCAGCTTCAGGCTAGGTGATGAAAATGCCCGAGAACTGACAATGGACATGGCTGCTAGGAGGATATGGAAGAACCACTCCAGCGTATTTTAAGGCAGAGAATTGCGTGATATGTGAAGCATAGCTCAAAAAGTAAGGGGAGAAGAGAAAAGGAAAGGGGAGGAGGTGAAAGGAGGGAAAGGAAGGGAGGAAGAGGGGAAGGGGAGGGGAGGGGAGGAGAAGGGAGGGAAG
>PVJA010029990.1:0-26201 GCA_004027025.1 Myocastor coypus
TGGTTTATGTCTAGTTGTCCCCCCAAAGCCTCATAGAGTCATTGGGCAGGGACTTCTAGAGTTTGAGACTTGATCCATGATCCCTGGGATTATGGGATTTAGTACTGATGGGATTATGGGTGGAAGTACTTCTGGGATTATGGGTGTAGCCTAGGGCGGGAGCTAGGGCGGAGAGCCTGAATGTAATATAAAGAGAGACCAAGAGACAGACTGGAGCTCTGGCTGTTACTGTTGCTCTGCTGCCGTGTTGGTTGGCTACCTCTGCCGCCATTTCGTTGCTGTTCCGCCGCCATGAACTGGATGCTCTCCGCCCTGCTCCACTCAGCCTTGGGCCAGCTGAATATGGACCGAAACCTCCACGAACTGTGAGCTAAATAAACCTTTCCTTCCTTCATTTTGAGTGCCGGGTATTTGTCCTAGCAACGAGCAGAAAGTAACTAATACAGCAGACTTGGACCAACTGAGTCTCCTCTGACTTTTCCCTGCTAGGATGCTAGTGTCTAACAACTCCCTGGCTGCATACATGCCAGAGTTTCTACAGGGGACAGCATCAGTCACTGAAAATACCACTGCCTAACTGGAATTGTGTTGTATTGCCATCTGACTGCTCTCAGATCTTCTAACATGTATAATGAATATCATTCCTACTTTAGGATGACAATTGCATTGTATTAACAAGACACTGTTATGAAGATGATGAATTAGTATATTTACGAATAGAGCAATTTTATACCTAGCATGTGCTAGTTGGTGATAGTTAAGTATTAGGTATCATTGTTACGATTTATGTCTAGTTGTCCCCCCAAAGCCTCATGCAATCATGGGGCAGGGACTTCTATAGATTGAGACCTGACTCATGAGTCACTGGGATTATGTGACTTAGTACTGATCTAGAGTTTGAGACTTGATCCATGATCCCTGGGATTATGTGTTTTAAGTACCTCTGGGATTATGGGTGTAGCCTAAGCCTGAGAGCCTGAATGTAATATAAAGAGAGACAGAGAGACAGACTGAAGCTGTTGCTCCCTGCTCCCGTTTGGTCTGTTGCCTCTGTTGCGATTGCTGCTATTCCACCGCCATGAACTGGATGCTTTCTGTCCTGTTCCACTCAGCCTTGGGCCAGCCGAATATGGACTGAAACCTCCAGTAACTGTGAGCTAATAAACTTTTCCTTCCTTCATTTTGAGTGTTGGGTATTTGTCCCAGCAATGAGTAAAAAGTAACTAAGACAATCACCAACATTGTTATGCAATGGTAGACACGTGAACTTCTGATCTACACAAGCTAGAGAATTCCTCTACCCTCCAGCCATGTAATCTTGGCACACTGCTTAATTTCTCTAATAGGAACCAACATCTATAAAGCAGGGATAATATTACCTACCTAAGAGTGTTAGTACAAAAATTAAATGGTAAAATATGTATTACAGTACCTAGAACAATGCCTGCACATGGTGAAATACCGTAATGTTACTGTTTTACTGATGCTATTAATCACGATTTTATTGTTCCTCAATATAAAGTTAAATCATATAACTTAATATATTGATAGTTTATTCAGTTTAACATACATATATTTTATTTTAAATAAAGGAAATGTAACACTATAAGCCTTGAGGACCAACCAAGTTGGACTAAACTCACAAAGCCTGCTTGTCCCACTGATTTCAAATGAGATTTATATGCAGAATATAGACATAGACTACTGAGGACCTAAGAAATAAGCAGGATCAGTACGCTGTGAATAAAGTCAAAACTTGAAGCAACACACATAGAGAGATCTACTGGAATAAGTTTTTCTTTGTCTCCCAGTTTTGATCCCAAGGAGGGTCAATCAAGGTAGTGTCCAGAGGCAGAGACAATAAAACTCTAAGGCAAATCTCCTTTTCTTGGCCAAATGATTGGGGTATGTATGAGACTTCTCAGGTCCAAGGGTATGACAGCTATACATTTATGGAGTTTTCCCCTCTCTTTGTCTCCCTGTCCTGCTTCTTTAATGCCAGCCCTCATCATGAGGCTAAAATGCCATTACAACCACAGGAAATATGCCTATTTCTTGCTACAGGAACTGTGAACAAGGGGCCTTGCAGTCTAACAGTGGATAACGCTGTTTAATTTTGTTCTCTTTATTTTCTCTTGCTGTTTTGCCCTGACACAGCTCCAGCCACAGGGAACTTCAAAGTAGTTTGTGTGATACAGAAGGGTAAAACTGAGGTCTGTACACCTTTCTTTCCAAAAAGCTTGGAAAAGGGAATCCTGGATCAAAACTATGAAGGAAATCCCATAGAATAAAGTTGGAAAAAGAAATCCTGTTAAGCAACAATTTCATAACAATTTGTAATATAATACCCATTGTTAATATAATACCCATTTCTGTTCTTGTTTTGAAATTCTGTACCATTTTCATTATTTTATGTTGCTTTCTTTTTGTCCTTGTTCTTGTTACTTGCTTGTTTTCTTTTTGCTCTTTAAAATAAAATATAAAAAAAGAAATCCTCTAAAGCTGCATGAATCATCGCAATCTTGGGCTCTCTCATAAGAGCTCATGTGTAAAATTCTCAATGTAGCACAGCTCTGAGTAATAATATATATATATATATATATATATATATATATATATATATATATATATATCAGATACAAAAGCAGTCAAAGCCTTTGAAAACTAAAGTTTACCAATTAAGAGGTTCATGAGGCTGGGCATAATGGTACGGCATTATAATCTCTGTTACTCAGGAGACTCAGGCAGGAGGATCACAAGTTGGAGGCCAGCACACATAATTTAGCAAGGCCCTGTCTCAAAATAAGAGAAAATAACAAGAGTTGCAGACGTAGCTCAGTCATCCCTGGGTGACTTTAATCCCAGATCCACTGAAAACTAAAATTAAAGAAAAAAATCTTCAAAAATTCAATACACCCCCATAAAGCAAATAGCAATCAGGATGAGTATAGGCTTCTCATCCCATGTGTTGGAGGCTAGAAGAAAATGGAAGTAGCTTATAAATACTTAATGTTCCACGTTCAATAAAATACCATTCAGAAATAAAGTAAAGTAAAACCTCAGGCAAGGAATTTTTTTGTAGGTAGATATAATACATATAATAATTATTAAAAAAGAAACAATAAAATTTATGTGGTTGTGGTGCTTGTAAGTTTTATTCAAGTGATAAAGTGCTATCCTGAAGTAGATTTTGAGAAAGTAGGCATACTGTAATCTCTGTATTTTTATTACTTTTGATAAATAACAATGAGAGTTTCAAAATACATTAGTAGTACACCCCAAATAATTAATAGAATGCACATTGTTGTCCTTGTAGTAGTTATTCCGAGTACAGGATGCAGACATGATAATTTTTCTAATCATTACTGGTACAAAAATTTCTTCTCACTAAACTAAGAGGAAGTAGTTGTATACATAGTCCAATATTCCATAATTGTAGTGGGATACTGGCAGAAGTAGCAATGTCAGAAGCTGTTGATTCAAGCCTTATATAGCTCAGCATTCTAATCTGGCTTTATGTTTTATGCCTCATGGTTAAACTTTTCTGCTGGATGGTTAAGGGCAAGTTAAAGCAAGACCTGTATAACAAAACATGTAAGTTTTATATCTCCCAAGGTCAGTCAAATCCCCTCAGGATTTACCCTGAAACCATGTACAGTGCTTTGTAAAACTGTTGTCAGCATCAGCCATCTGGATGAGTCACAGCCATTGCTTGATGCACACTGTAATCTCTAAACACATGTTTTTGAGTATGGGTATGCATGCACACATACACACGTGTGTGTACACAAAGCAATCGTTAATAGATACATTTAAATAGAATATTACAAATATCGAACAATCCAAGAAAAGGTATTATAAGGGCGCATAGAGGAGGGGAAAAAAATCTAGAAGAGACAAAGCAAATAATAAAACAATGCCCCTGAATTACACTATGCTAATAATTGCATTAAATAAATGCAACTGTTCCAACATGTAAGACAAAAATTATCAGATTAGATTAAAACAATGAAATACAAGTCTATATTCTGCCTATAAGAAAAGCTTACAAATGATGACATAGATATGGTCAAGTTAAAAGGAAGTTAAGAGATAAAACCTGCAAACACTAAGCAAAAGAAAGCTAGTTACAGAAACTCAAGTAAACCTCAGGTACAGGACATCTAGAAATCAAAAGGCTTGTCACAAAACGTACAAGAATAAATTCACCAGGAAGCACTAACAATACTACATGTGGGTTCCAAAACGCATGAAGCAAAAGTTAATAAAACTGAAAGGAAGGACCGTGCCTGGGGTGACTTCCAGCAGGATCGGTGCAGGGTCGCAGTGTACCAGCCATGGTGGGCGCAGCACAATGACCACATTGAAGGCCTTCACCTCTGATGATCTGTTCTGCTTTAACAACACTAACTTGGATCCACTTACAGAAACTTATGGGATTCCTTTTTATTTGCAGTACCTCATCCACTGGCCCAAGTGTTTCACCATGGCAGAGGCTCCTGGGCAAAGCAGAAGGCTCTGTCATGAGAGAGAAGTGGCACGGCCATGTCACAGCTCTGTCTGTTACTCCTGAATTTTGCCACCTTGGTTTGCCTCCTAAGTTCATGGAGTTACTAGAAGAGATCTCAGAGAGAAAGGGTGGATTCTGTGTAGATCTCTTCATCAGAATGTAACCAGGTTGCAGTCAACATGTATAAGCAGCTGGGCTACAGAATGAACCAGACAGTCAAAGAGTACTTACTACTCAGCCAGCAATGGGGAGCCAGACGAGGTTGCCTACGATATGAGGAAAGAGCTTTCCAGGGACACCGAGAAGAAACCCATTATCCCATTATCCTACCCAGTGAGGTCTGAAGACACTGAATAACCCTGGGCAGTGGCTCTTAGACAGACTGATGTCATGGTAGTTTGTGGCCATCATTTTCATTGGATGACCTTGGAGTTCTTTGATTAAGAGAAAAGTATATCATTTAGGTTTTGAAAACTTCAAGAAAATATAGATCATAAAGTGTATTTTAAATCCCATTTCCAGTTAGTATCACACCTATTAAAGCTGTTCACCATAATGACATTCAGTCAAGAAGACCATTAGGTCAGGCCAGTTCCACTGTTATCATTGAGTGTCCACTGTGTGCCAGGGAAAAGACATGCTTCGACCTCAACTCTGTGCCTCAGAGCCACTGCTGCACAATGTATTTCTTTTGTTATCAAATGTCAACTGCAGCTTTAAAAGCATATATGAAATGTATAAACTAGATGTCTAATAAAAGACATTGTTGACTGTCAAAAAAAAAAAACTTAAAGGAAACACGGGACAAATCCAGCTCTCAGTTGAATGGAGATATTAACAACCCTCTCTCAATAAAGAATAAAACAAGTAGATAGGAAACTAGAAAGGATGTAGAAACCCTGACTGATACCATAAATATTTCTTCCTAATTACCAACTACAGAAAACTCTACTTACTATCATCAGAACATAGTCTTTTCAAGTACATATGGAGCCCCCAACAATATATATGACAGCTGGCCCATAAAAGAGACCCTAAATTCTTTTTTTTTTTTTTTTTTCAGTACCAGGGATTGAACTCAGGACCCTGTGCTTGCTAGGCAAATGCTTATCCCCTTGAGCTATCTCCTTGGTCGCTTCTAAATTCTTTAATGAGATGAAATCTCATGAAGTATACCAACTAAAATGGTGTTGTGGGTTATAGCTACAAGTTTCCCCAAAGCTTCATGCACTCAGAAGTGGGGCTTATGGAAGGTGACTGGGTCATGGGGTGTAGTACTCATCAGTGGATCAGTCCACTGGGGCTTTATGGCTAAATGTGGCATTGAGAGGTGAAGCCTGGTTGGAGGTGGGCCACTGAGGGTATGGTCAGAAAACATCTGTCTCTGTTCCCTTACACCATCTCGCTCTGCTTCCTGCCAGCCACACCAAGAGCTCTTTCTTCTCTGCTATGCTCCTCTGCCTCAGAGCTAGCTGACTAGGGACTAAAACCTCTACAAACTGGGAAACAAAATAAACATCACCTATTATATTTCTCAGTGCTGAGTATTATGTCTCAGCAATGAGAAGTAACTAGAACAAATGGAAGTAAAGTAGATATTGATATGAGATTATCTAGAAGATTCCACAATATTTTGAAAGCAAATAATACACTTGCAAATAACCAGGAGCCAAAAATAGATAAATTAAAAGACATCCTGAATTTGGCCTGCCATGCTGGCCTGACCCCTGGTGTATGTTGAGACGGCTACTGAGACTGGGCTTGGTGGTGTGCACCTGTGATCCCAGTACTTGGGAAGCTGAAAATAAGAGCATCCCTAAGTCCAATCTACGTAGTGAAAGCCTATAGAGCCTGGGCTAAATACAAGGAAGGAAGGAAGGAAGGAAGGAAGGAAGGAAGGAAGGAAGGAAGAAAGGAAGGACCTTGAATTAACTGAAATGAAAAGACAATGTATCAAAAATCTATGAAGTACAACTTAAGAGAATTGTATGGTATTCAATGTTTATGTAATAAAGACAGAAGATCTAAAATCAACAATCTAATATTTCACTTTAAGAAACTAGGAAGTAAAAGATAATAACGAATCCTAATTTTGTAGAGAGATAATAAATAAATAAATAAAACTGAGAACAGGAAAACATTTATCAAATCAAAAGCTTGTTCTTTAAAAGCATTTACAGAACTGATAAACCTCAAACCAGAGTGCCCAAAGTGGGGGTGGGGGCACAAAATATTAGTGTCAAAAGTAAAGGGAGAGATATTGTGACAGATCCTACAAATATTAAAGGGCTAATAAAAGAAGAGTGTGGCTAGAGGTATAGCTCAGTGGTTGGGGCTTGCGAAGCATGCCCTGGGTTGATCCCTACTACTACAAAAAAGAGAGAGGGAAAGAAAAAGAAAAACAATATAACAGACTACCTATGTGACTACTTGTACTGGATCCAACTTGTGACACAAAAAGCAATGATGCAAGAATTTAGATCCTAAGATTTCATAGCTATTGCAGTTTACTATTATACTACAAAGGTAGCCATGACAATAGGTAACAAACAGGCATGGCTAGGTCAGGGATATATATAGCTTAGCAGCATAAATGCCTACTTGGAAAGCACAAGATCCCAAGTTTGATTCCCAGTACCAGAAACAAACAAAAATAGACACGGTTATGTTCCAGTGAAATCTTATTTACAAGAGGAAGTGGGTAACCTGTGGGACTTAGTTTTCCAATACCTGGTTTAAAATAAATAAATAAATTCCTCAATTGATTAAAAACTATTACTGGAGAAGAAACCTGTTACCTGACTATATTCCGGTATGTACTAGGGAAATCAAATTTGTAATTTGTCTTCCCAAAAAAAGAAAACTGAAGGTCTAGGCAGTTTTACTCATTAATTCTGCCAAACATTTAAAGAATGAATAATACCAGTTCTACGCCATACCATCCACAAAATTGAAGATTAGGAAATACTTTTCAATTTATTTTATAAAAGAATCATTTCTTTTATACCCAAACCGATAAAGGCATTAAAAGTTACACATTGCTGGCAGGAATAGAAAAAGATAATAACATGCATTTCCAAAAAACTATTAGCAAGTTGACACCAACCACATATAATAACTGTAATATATCACAACAATTCAGTACTTCACCTAGGAGTGAAAAACTGGCTCAACACTCAGAAATCAATGCTACAGATTCTAATGCAATAAAGAAGAAAAACCAGATGACTAACTCCATAAATGCACAGAAATCATTTGGCAAAATGCAGCATCCATTTATGATTAAAAAAACAACAATAACTTTAGCTAACTAGAAATAGAAGTAAACTTTGCTGACCTGAAAGATGAATAATACAACTAACTTCATACTTAGGAGAAGACAGTACGTATGTTATCCATAAGGTCAAGAATAGGCCCTAGCTCACCTTCCATTATTCCTATGCAACACCATACTACAGTTTTTGGTGACAGTAATAAAACAGGACAAAAGCAAATAAACAGTTTGAAATATAATACAGTTATATTAGCTAATAACATAATTGGCTGCACAAAAAAAAACTAAAAATCAACAAAAATTTTATAAAATGTTTACAACTATTCAGTAAATGAAGCAAGGTAACAAATATGGAAAAAATAATTCTATTGCTAAAAGCTAGCCGTGAATAACTGAAATAAAAACCCTTAATACATTTCAATCATTTCAAGAATATAAATGCTTCTGTAGCAAAGTATATATAGTGCTATCTGGTGAAAACTACTTTTAAAACACTAAAGAAAATTCAAAAGAGGAGGTAAATATATGGAGTGGAAAATCAATATTAATATACAAGTTTTTCCCAAATTGATACAAATTTAACACAATCCAGATCTAGATACTAACACATTTTTGTACAAATTGGCATTAGTAAAATAAAGAACTTTAAAAATCCATAATAACAAAAGCCTAGTTCTTAAACATGGGTAAACAATTTGAATAAACACTGCATCAAAGATATGTAGATGGCCAGAACAAGCTGATGAAAAGATATCCAGCCTCATTAGCTATTAGGAGGTTAACCTCAAAACCAAAAATAAGATACCTCCATATGACTATTAGCATAGCTAATCTTTAAAAACTGGCAATGCCATGTATGAGCAAGTATGTAGAGCAACTAAAACCATTGTATGCTGCTGGTGGGATCATAAAATGATACAGATGCTTTGGATAACAGCTTGCAGTTTCCAATAAGGTTAAATATATACTTACATGGCATCTGTAATTCCATTTGTAGGTATCTATTCAAGATCAATGAAAATGTATGTTCACACAGAAGCTAGAAACAACCCAAAAGTCCTTAATTACTATTCTCTCATTGCTGGGACAAATACCTGACACCCAAAATGGTGAATGGTTAAACAAACTGTTGGCCTTCATACAATGGCATCCTGCTAAGCAATAAAAAGAAACAGACTAGTGACAACATGGGTAAATTTCAAATGCATTATGCTGAGAAAGAAGCCAAGTTCAACTGCATACTGTATATGTATTCACTTATACTACACTCTAGAAGTCAAAAACTACAGAGAAAGGCTGGGACTCCAGAGGGGTTATACAAGGGAATTCTGAGGGTTTCCAGAAACTTACTGAACTTTTATGTGGACATGGTTACAGGCGTCTATGGATGTGTCCAAACTCACAGAGAGATTTCTTTTTGCTGAATAAAAATTCAAATGGATATTTTTACCAAAAAAGAGGGGCTATAAATATTCACAGATAAATACATGGTATTAAGCATGGATTAGGTATTTCTCATTGAGTAGGAAACTCCCATCAGCTAAGAAACGGATAAAAAGATATGGTATTTTTATGCAATGGAGTATTACTCAAGTATAAAGAAAGGTAAACAATGCTTTTATAGGTAAATGGATACAACTAGAGACCATAGTCATAATTGAAATAAATCATAATAACATGTATAAACATTATATTGTCTAAGTACAAAAAATCGAAAGAGCAAACAAAATCTGAAAAATACTATGAAAGGGAAAGAAACTGTTCAAAAGGAAAAAACAATTGGGATGAGGGAAAAGAGAAAATAAAGAAGAAAGGGGAGGGGAATGTGTGTGTATACGCACATACACACAAAATAGCAAAGATAAACTACTAATTTCTGTTAGTTTTGTAGAAGGAACAGTTAATGCTTAATTTTTTAAATGTTTTTTAAATCAATTTTGCATGCTTATATCTGGTAATCTGAGCAACTACTCTGAATATAACAATATACAATATAACAACCATTGCTGATTTCCTATCATCTTGTTCTGAAATCTTGCATCACCTTTAATGCTTTTTTAAAATTCTCTTAAAAAAAGAAAAAAAAAAACATAACTTCTTCCCTCAAGTCTCAAGATAACTCTATATGCTTCAAGAGCTCTTTATAGGAGCCAGAACAGTGAAACCACTGCACTGCACTATTACTAAATATACTTATTAACAACACAGAGCTGTGCTGCCTTGGCAAGGCAGACCTAGAAGGTTAAATCCTGCTCACCCACAACTACTTACAGGACTCCAGAAAAGTAACTTCCATTTATTCATCTGTAAAAAGGAAGTAATTTATCCTTTTTATACTTGAATAAAAGGGAAGAATTACTGAATTGAGGAGAAGGACAGGAGAGGGAGTTGGGAAAGAGATGTCTATGTATGTAAGCAGGATGGTTTGGACAACTGTACTGTGCATTTCTGCTGATGCTTGGAAAGGAGAAGATAATGCTTAATATGTTTTATCTTCTTTTTAATTCTTTCTTCTTTCTCTCTTCTTTCTTATAATTTTTCCTTTTTTCCTTCTTCCAATTTTTCATGCATATATCTGGTAATATAAGCAGCTAATCTAAAGACAACCCTATGCAATACAACAAGTACTATGAAATTTATATTATTTTGTTTTGTGAAATTCTGTATCATCTGTAATTTTCCTGTTTTAATACTATTTTGTACTCTTTTTTAAAAAAATTAAAATGAGTTTTAAAAAAAGGAAGTGATGCTCCTACCTAATTGTATAGTTATTAACACAAAGTCCCAGGAAACAGCTGGCATTTGTTCTAGAGCTGAATGCACACAGTTATGCCATTTATCACTGAAGTCACATAGTACTTGGGCTACCTAATAAATCTTAGTTTGTTTGATGCAAATCTCCAGCGTGGCCCAAGGGAGCCCCAAAATGTTACCAAATTTACATAATAAGTATCATACCAAATATAAGCAATATATGTGGGGAAGATTATTCTTGTGTTAATAATCCATAATGTGTCAGAGAATCCCCTGTCGGGCAGTAAAAGCAGCTGATGATAGACCTAGAGCTGTCATTCATATTAGTATTAAGAAACCTTAACATTTCCATACTGCTGTCCTGCTAGAAGCACTCTCAGACCCATTAGGATGACAAATGCCTCTATGAAGAAGGTGTCATTTATAATCCTATTAATACCAAAACTGGCCCACCACTGTGGTCAGACAGAGTAGGAGATTCGCAAATGTTTAATGCAAACTCAGAAGGCAAATGTGAAGCTACAGCCACATCCATCACCGAGGCCTTCTCTGCTTGGAATTCTCAAACCACTCTAAATTTAAAATAACACACCAATCCAGCAAAGGTTACGAATCCCTTTATTTATTCTTTTTGATAGTGCCAGATGGAAGCCAGGATCTTGTACTCACCAGGAAAGTACTCCACCCGTGAGCTACCCAACCCAGCCCAATTAAGCACTTTTCATGCAGAACTCCCAGGCCCTTACCTTTAAGACATTCAACATTCTAGCCAGGTGTGGGGCACACAACTGTAATACCACTAACATGCTGGGAGGCCAAGACAAGAAGACTGAAAATTCAAGTCCAGCCTGGGCAACTCCATGCCTTAGAAAACCCTGTCTCAAAACTAACATCAAAGGGCTACTAAGGAAGTTCAGCAAAGTTTCAACCCCCACAGCAGTAGGAATGAAGACCAATAGTTCAGCATTTCCCAGGCTCTACTGCGTGGGCCTACTCTACACTATAAGCCCTGGTCAGTTAGAGGACTAGCACTAGGAAAAAGAAGGCCCACACACTCATAGATGCTGCTTCATTCATCCAAGACCACAGCATTTGTGCCAGGGCCCAGAACTCAAAAACCTGCAGCAATGCTTTCTCCAAGGCAGCATGAGCCCAGCTCACATAATCGCACCTGTTTTACTAACATCTTGCAGGAGAATGTTAGGAAGTCAGAGGCAGAAAAACATAAGACCAAATAATAAACAGCTGCAGCCTGAAACAAGTGCTTGAGACGTGGTGGCCAAGAAGAGTCCCCATCAGCATTCCCCCATTAAGGACTGGTCTGAGCAGCCAGTCTATGCTCTGAAGCCTCACAACAAGAAGGCCACACAGTCCCTGCACTATCAGCTCTGTCCCAGAAAACAAAATGAGAGACAAAGATAAACAAAGTGCCTGCCTGGTCTCCCTGCCCTGGGATCTGTCAATATTAGCCATAGGGCATGCTTGTTTTTCCCCTGTGCACTTGGAATGTGCTGAATTCACCTTCACCAGGGAACTTTTTTTCCCTGGGAAAAAAGCAAATGCCTCTTTGAGCTGAAATGAGCTTTTATGAGCACAACTGGTTCTCTACCTTTGGGCAAAACACACAAATGGCAGCTCACAACAGCACACCCACTTTCAAGGTAAAAGTCATCTATTAAGGGGCAAACAAACCAGGAGAATAGCACCAGAGCCTCCCCCCAGGAGTCTGAGTCCTTATCTTCAAAGGGAAAGACACACTATATCTAGCAACATTCCCAGCTCTGGGCTCTAGTTTCCCCATGGATGAATGCAAGGGCCTGCGGACTGGCACAATTGTTTAAGCCTCTGCTCAGGCAAATGCAGTCAGGCATAGGAGACCTGGGTTCAATCCCCAGTTCTACAAGCCAAACCTGCCATACTCCGAAGGCATTGTCAGACAGACAAAAAAGAAAGAGAGAGAGAAAGAAAGAGAAAGAGAAATGGGTCTTGGTAGTGATGGAAATTCCATGGCGCTCTAAAAGCAAAGGCAGCTGAGTCAGTATCTTTTTGCGCTTTGATTTTTCCCAAATGACTCACAAAAGCATCCAGCTGTGTGCCTCTGTGCATCATCTTTAGAAAGGGTTTCACCAATATTTTAATGAATTGACACACCAGGACTCATTTGTGTGCTCATTGTAAGCCTTCAAACAACAGTGACAATGTATTGAGCTCACTGCACCTAAGTATGCGCGGTTTTATCAAAGCTTCCTTCCACACAACGCTTAGTCTCATTTTCCAGTTTCCTTTTGCATATACATAAAGCTTCATCCTCATCTATCCAACAGCCGGTGAGGAATGCCAGATAGAGATCACCGTACCCATTCCATGGATGAAGAATTGGAAACAAAACACATATTATGTGAACTTACGCAGCTTGTTGAGCCAGAAGTCTCCAAACTTGTAAGTTTTACACGTCCTCCCCATTGTCCACAGACATTTACAAATAGTCTCACAAAAATGTAATTTAAAATATAAAAGCTGCTGCAAGCATTAAAGAACACAGGTTTGCCTTGATTACCCTCAGGTTCTTCATGCTGTTGTACACTTAGTCACCTAAGAAGTTGATTTAAATAAAATACTAAGCTGGGCGTGGTGGCACACGCCTGTAATACCAGCACTTGGGAGGCTGAGGCAGGAGGATTGGTGCGAGTTCAAGACCAGCCTGGGCCACAAAAGTGAACTCAAGGCCAGCCTTGACTGCATAGTGAGACCCTGTCTCAAAAAGGCAAAAAATAAATAAATAAATACTAATACCTATCATCCAGACATTATGACCTAACTGGGTTGGGATAAAGTCCAGTAAATATTTTAGTAAAAGTCTTTCCAGATGTTTCTCATCTGTAGCCATCCTTGAAGCCTCTAGCCCTGTTAGGTAATAAGTAATGGAGCTGATGGCAGCACCTGAGTGAAAATCCATAAAGAGCAAGCAACATGGGTGGGGTGGGGCACTCCAGTTACAAAGCTCAGAAAAACAAAACAACCCAGACTGCCCACCACCTACAGCAGACTAACTGAGAAGCAAGGCAGATGCCAGGGAAGGAAAACTCAGGCTCATTTACAGCACAGCAGATCACCAAAAGCAAGCTGAAATTCTGTGCAATGTTTAAATGCTAAAGGCATGAAAAGGAGAGGTCAAACCATCCTGCCCCCAAAGCAGAGGCTTGCTTGGCACACCCTAACTGTGCCAAGTCCACGCCTAACCCCCTGTCAGTCTCCATTTCTTATCTCAGGGCAGGGACAGCCTAAGGAAAAAGAGATCAGTTGTGTGCACACTGCTGAATTAAGGTTTTTCACTGCTTGTCAGGACTGGAGGTCTGCATTCATTTGTATACATTTGCAAAATATACAGGGATCCAGAGAAGGCCTAGCTTACACTTTCCCATTCCTACTGTCTTCCACAGAAGCCACTCCCATGATTCATTCAGGGATGGCCAGAATGAAACCCTGCATTATTGGTGACTTGAAAAGTGCCACATTTCAGGGGAGTCCCATGATGTCTGCAAGACTGTGAGTCTCCTTGGCAAATTGTCCAATTCCACGTGTGTGCAGACACGCACAATTATTTGGATCCAGAAAATTTACCAAGGCTCATATGTTAAAGATAATCCCAGGATGGGCAACAATGGAGCCTTTGGGACAGATCTTAGGTCACTGGGCTCCCAAAAGGGGTAACAGGATCCCACAGCCTTCCTCTTCCTCTTTTACTTCCTAATCATGAGATAAGCAGATCTGCTCTAATATGCCTTGCAACACAGCCAGCCAACCATGTCCTGAAACTGCCAAAACTAGGAGCCAAAATAAACCTTTTCTCAATTAATTATCAGAGACCTTTTGTTATAATGACAGAAAGCTGACTAACTCACCATGGTAGTGAAAAATACATTCAATTCTCAAAAATATTTATCAGGGAAGGAGTGCTTTTTTTGGTGCGTAACAGGAAATGATTAAGCAACATCAAGTGACAGCTTTGGAAATGGCTACCAGCCCATACAGTCTTTCTTCTCCTCTCTGTTCTTCTCTCTTCTCCTCTCCACAACTCCCTCCTTGGCCACCAAGATAAAGAAGGTTCATTACTACTTTACTTCAGTGATAATGAAGGACATACTAACATATCTGTCAAAATACTTCAGACCACTAATCATCCACAGTTAATAGGAATAGGACAAATGCCAACACCCTGGAAAACATGCCTAAGTTACACATCAAAATCAAAGACAATTATTTTTTCACTTATTCTTTAGGGAAAATATCCAACCAGTTAAGAAGCTGCAACCTGAGCTATTTCCACTTTTAGCTAATAATGTCTGCTTACAGAAGGATTAGTCTGAGGTACCAAACAAATACATGACAAAGCTAGAAATGAGAGTTTTAGGGGTGCTTGTTAAAAATGTCAGCGCCTCCATCCAACTGCAGGCCTGATGAATCAGGCCATGGGGGTAAAAGACTGAGCTGCATTTTACAATCTCCCTAGGTGAGGGTCATGTCTGAGAACTATTTGGCCTAAAGAGTAGGTCGAGGTTTGGGGATGGGCCAGGAGAACACCAAATACCTACCTACATCCCCAGAAAGAAGGAGTCAAAATGAGCCACCACCAGAGACCCAGAAAAACAAATTAATCACACGAATGATGCAGGGAACTGCAGCAGGTAGTCCATGCAAGAACAGTAAAAGAATCGGGAATCAAAGCAAGGGCTTGGCAGGAGGCAAGCTGCAGGAACAGAGGGACCTGTTTGGTGTTTTTCTAGAAGCAAAAACCTTTGGGAGCCATTAGCCCAACCACAGTGCCTTTGAAAATTTCAGAAAGTCTCCTTTCTTCAGCATGCTATGCGGCCCAATTCTACACAAAATGAAGCAGCTGCTGGGCCTAGATCAACTGGCCACATCATCCACTTGCCTTCTGTCACTCCTGCCTGGCAAAGTAACAAAAGGATTCACTGAGTTTATTGGCAGCCTTAAATCAAGACCCCTATGGGGCACAACATGATGTATTTGACCTCAAGCCTTCCCATGTCTCATTAACAGAAGTTAAAAGTAGAAAAAGAGCCCCTGCTATTGCTAGGCCATCTTGATGACGGAGAGCCACCCATGCATGGCCCAGCACGGATCCTCAAAACAATGACCTGAACCAGACACAGAGACGAGACAGAATCTGGGAAACTGATTTTCACTGGCCCAGACATCAAGAGCTTTCTTAGCTTCTTTGTGTTAGTCTACTGCACTTATCAGTTTAAGGGATATATTTTACACACTGTCCATCAAGATAAAGAATCAAGAGGTAACAGGACTGCAAGAAAATTTCAGATTATAAACCAAGGAGTTGCATTCAAACACTACCTGCAAAGTTTTCAAAACTACAGAAATTCATCTTCACCTAACTTAGTATTTTTAATGAAACACTAACAACCTAACAAACAAACCATTAATTATAAATCACACCCTCTGTAAGTACAGTTAATTTGAAAAATGTTCCCAGCTCTGTTTTTACATGGGGACAATTAAAAGACCATTTTCTTGATCCCATCCATTAATTTCAAAAACATTTATTGGACACAAAGTAGACAGGGCTCCTGCCTCAATGTTCCATGGTACCAAAAGGTAGGACAGACATGAAAGAGGAGGCTGGATAGTAATCCCTAAGTTTTTTAAAAATAGCAGTTAGTGTTTACAATGTTGACTTTGACTGACTCTGTATGCTGATATCTGTGATCTAAGCAACTACATTAAGGACAGCAATGCATAATACAAAACCCATGGTTGGATAGCTCTCATCTTGGTCTTAGTCTAACATATGCTGTTTCTAATGTCTTATCAACTGTTTACTCTCTTTAAAATAATTTTTTAAAGTAAAAAAGACAAGAAAAAAATTAAGGTTTATTGAAAGCAAGCATTAATATTCAAATGTTTGTCCAGTCTTACTAACTATATCTGTTAATATGAGCAACAGATTTGATGATTAAAATAGGAAATATAATTTGCTATTCTTGTTTTGAAAATCTGTAACAGATGTATTGTTGTATGTTACCCTGCTTTGGTCTTTGTTCTTGCTATTTGGTTTTCCTTCTGTTTTTACTCTTCAAAATAAAACAGCATAAAATACAATGAAGGCTTAAGAGGGGAACTGACCTCTGCATCCTTCCAATGTATGAGACCTTGAATTCCACCTAGTCTTCCCTTTCCTCTTATCTATTGCTGTCATACAAACCAGTAAGTAGGCTCTGAAGCATCCTTTCTTTATGGAAAATCAGTATACAGGGCTGGAACAGAAGAGGCTGCTAAATCACTGACTCCCTGAGGCCAGCCCTTCTTTGCTTTGCTTCGTTGGTGTTCAGTCCATGCTGAAGCATGGAGTTTTGGCCATACTAAGGACCAACAAGAGATAAGACCACAAATCAGAGACATAACTTCGTCACACTAAGCATAATTAAATTCTCATAAGCCAGACCCTCTTGGCCCATTTGCTTCCACTACTATTATATTTGTTGTGCAAATATGTCAAATAAGCCAGAAAGGACAGACGCTGCTTGTGATGAACACAATTTAAACTCATTCTATAGACCTAGGAAAAGGCCAATTGGATGGCTTAGCAAGAAAGAGAGGAGGCCAATCCCAGACCAAGAAGGTGCAAGGCCTCTCATAACACTGGGGAGCTTCTGACCATCTCTAAGAAGCTTCCTGTACTGCTGTTGTACTGGCCTTCAGGTCATGAGCAAGCCTAAGGATGTCTAAATTCTTGTCACTAGTCAGTCTTTTTAGAACAGTTTTCATTTTCTTGGCTCACTGGAGAGAAATGAGGTCCACAGGTTCTTTCATCTACATGCAAATACAGCTTTTTGAACACTCTTGGATGTCACATGTTGTTATGTCCTAAGGGACCTATCCACATTACCAACCTTGCCATTGGGTGTTCCTCGGCATCTCTACACTCACACCCTCTCTATGTGCTAAGACTTCCAGTGTTACTACCTCTGTGCTCATTACGACCTGAAAAGACTGATGGTGATTTCAAAATACTCTGGAAACAAATAGTAATACAGCAGAGGAAATGTCAAAGACCAATAAACAACATAGTGATGGTTGTGACTGTCCTGCTGTCAGAAGAAAGAAAAGCTGACAACTTGAGTTTAGGTGTGCTGCACTGTTATGATCAGTGAGCATTCTTCCAATGCTGGCCCTTCTTGAAAAAGAGATTTGGGCCCATATCCCAGCAAAGCACCAAAGGAAACAAGAGATCAGAGCTGAGTGTCAAGAAACCCAAGGCTCTGGGTTTCAAACCATGGAGATTAATCAGAGAGAAGACTCCTGAGAGGTTTCCAAATCAAGTGTAATAGTTTGGATATGAAATGTTCCCTAAAGTCTCATGTGGTAAAGGTCTCTAAAGCAACAATGCTCAGAGGTGAGGCTTTTGGAAGGTGAGGGAACCAGCTTTATCAGTGGAATTACCCATTGATGGACTTTTAATTTGAGAGCATCCTTGGGAAGTCATGGAGACTTAAAGGTGGGACCCAGCTGAAAAGAGCAGGTCATAGTGCTGTGACCTTGGGGTCTCTGCCTTGACCCCAACCTCTTCCTGGCTCACTTGCTTGCACTCTCATGCTCTTGCTCTCTCTTTCTTTCCCAAGAAGCACCGCGAGACAAGCAGCTTTCTTTTACCGTCTCCTTCCTCAGAGAATTTCCACCCTGCCACAGGCCTGCAGTAGTGCAACCAGCAGACCACAGACTGAAACTTCTAAAACCATGAAAAAAAGCAATCCTTTTTCCTTTAAGTCAGTGGTTCTCAACCTGTGGGTCGTGACCCCAGCGGGAGTTGAACAAGCAAAACACAGGGGTTGCCTAAAGCCATTGGAAAATACATATTTAAACCCATGCTATGCCATGGTGAAATATTATTTATTGGAATTAGTAATAAATATTTCTCAGCATATAATTAAATATTGTTTTGTGATTAATCACTATGTTTAAATTATGTTTGATTTGTAGCAATGAGATACATAGTGCATATCAGGTATTTACATTCCAAATAATAACTGTAGCAAAATTACAGTTTTGAAGTAGCCACCAAAATTATTTTTTAGTTTGGGGTCACCGCAACACGAGGAACTGCATTGCAGGGTCACGGCATTAGAAAGGTTGAGAACCACTGCTTTAAGTTGTTTTCTCAGCTATCTTGTCACAACAGCAGGAAGCTAACACCATAAGCAAAAAGTGGCCTCTGGACCATGCCCAGTGGATCTCAAATCCAGCTTTTCTATGTTGGGTACCATGCTGATCAATTTTGCTCAAATTGGCTGCACTAAGAGATACTCAGAGCTGGTAAAGCACTATTTCTTGGTGTGGGCAGGAGGATATTTCCAGAAGAGATTAAGATTTACACTGATGGGTGAGTGAAAAAGATCTGCCTTCCCCAAGGTGGGCAAGTGGCATCCAACCCACAAGAGTCAGAAAGAAGACAAAGATGGAGGAAGAGACAATGGACTTGCTCTCTGCTTGATATAGGCCCTCTGTCTTCTCCTCCCCTGAGAGAGCAGTGCTCCTGGTTCTTGGGTCTCAAGACTTCAGGATTTACTGAGCAGCCATTGTGATAGTAGTTATGGAACCAGATGCGACTGAGATGTGTCATCCCTGTCCTATCTCCCAGTTCTCAGGCCTTGGGTTGGGTCTGAACCAGAAACCACTGCTTCTCCTGGTCCCCCAGCCTACAGATTCCAGACCCTGCCAGTCTCCATAATCATGCAAGCCAGTGCCCACAATAAATAAATAGAAGATGGATGGATGAATGGATTGATGGACGGAACCTGGAGGAGCTTTTGTGCTTTTGAGAACATATGTATGGTGAGGGGATGTATTACTGTATTAATATGATATTACTGGTGATTTACCTAGAGAGGGTTGATTAATACAAGCACTTGATTCCTTTGTTCATGTTTTATGTTAACATGTCTCTACCAGAAAGACAGACCCCAGGGAGTACTGGAAAGTGGGAGTCTTACGGAGCTTCATGTTTCACACCAGCAGGATATCCTCAGACAAGAACGTTTTGACTCCTTGGGCAAGTCTCATTATGCTATCTCCAGCCTAACAACCTGGAGTGTAACTTTAGCATTACTACAAAGCAGGATTCCAGAGAAAATATTCGAACATGATCTTCCATACAGCACCTGGCTCAGCAGAGGCCCACAACCTCATTTAGCAAGGCTGGCCCAACAGGAAAGGAAAAAGTGGAAAACTATTTAAGCTAAGAAACCCATAATAAAGATACCAGAGAGCATTCACTCATACCTACATCAAATGCACCAGTTCCTGAGGGATGGAGCCACCCAAGCTAAGGAAATTTCTGCCTTTTGATTAGAACTCTGTTTAGAAATGCTCCCACACATATCCCACCAGCCCACCCAACTGCTCACACCCATTGTCTCCCCCATGCTCACTCTCTCTCCTTCTTCCCTCCTCCTGGGCCTTCTCTCTTCACTCAGTCTCTCCTCCCTTGTTAAAAGTAGCCTAGGCTGCCAGACAGCTATGACACATGCCAACAGAGGACCTGCTACTCAGCTGTAAACCCAGATCCTGGGAGTTGTTTCTGGTTCACACATCTCATTGCATGTATTTAAATATATTATGTGCAAGCCCCTGGCTTCAGGAGGCACCGAAAGAAACAAGCACTCCTCCAGCAGCCCAGAAGCACACAAGGGCAGGCACAAGTGTGTGCACACGCACACATCGACACACATGATTAGGCACCTAAGTGCATACACGTGTGTGCATAAGCACACATATCACACATGTGTACATGCATTTACCCACCCCACACAGACACACTGAATGGGCAACAGTACAAAACTGAGTAAGTCTGCGCCAAGAGAAAATGCAGGTGATAAAGTTATGAAAGACAGAGTAGGCAGGCGGAACTAGTTTTCCCTTGTAGTAAAAATGGGCTCCAAAGAGTAAAGGAGAAGAATGGCCACTGAGCAGTCCTCCCAGAATCTCAGCGCTCTGCTGAACTGCAAGCTTCGGCCAGGCACCTCAGTACCCTGCCCCCTGTGCCTACGGGACTATAGGTGCTCTCCCTGCCCATGGCCAGCTTCACACCCAGAATATGAGCTTCTATGGCTTAAGAGCAATGTCCTCTCATCAAGCTCCCAGATTAAGGTCTGGCTTTGCTACTTCCTGGTCTGGACCTTAGACTTCCACTTCCTCCTCTGTAGCAGAGGTAAACAGACAGTACCTGTCCTCAGTATCTGGGGAGAGCATGGAGGAGAGTCTCAAGAAACAGTCCTCAGCTAGGGTTACTCACACCCACCTCCACCTCAGCTACGACAGCAAGATGGTTCATCTCCCTGCATCCAGTTTACACACAGGTAAACTGAGGAGCAGAGCAGTGACTGGCTTTCCGGCTGCCTTTGCACATGAGTTCTCATAGGCAGCAACATGGCCCTTCACCTCACTGGAGTCTCCTTTCTTCAGGCTGTTCTTTCCCCAGTCAGTCTGATGTTGGCAGGCCTGCCCAAAACAATGCCCATCCAACCCTCATCTGCCTGGGAACACATAGTGCACTCAGTTCCCTCGCAGTCTGGGCTCCTCTCCCAACCCAGCACCAGACCACCATCCCTTGGCCGGGCTTCATCGGCACTCTGCTTCCTCCACACTCAACCCCGAGCGCAAGCCTCAGCCACCCAGGCTGTGCCCTTCCCTCATGCAAGGCCGTTCCAGTCCCAGCCAACATTCCCCAGGGGCTCTGGGAAGCTCTGGTCATCTATGGGCTTGCCTGCTAGAGGCCCCTGCCATAATTAGTGGTATTGCTCACCTTGGCAACTGTCAGACCATGAGGATAACATCAGATGCCTTTCGAGCAATAGAGTACCCTTGGGACACACCAAGGTGGCTCCACTGTTGCCACCGGGTTGGGTAATATAGGGAGGGCAGAGGTTTGTCCTGTGCACTCTGAGATAGTTGGCAGCATCTTCATTCCCTGCCCATACCACATATGTGCTAAACACACACACACACACACACACACACACACACACACACACACACCCCAGTCACTAAATGCCTGTTGTCAAATGGGAAGTTGCTCCCAGTTGAGAATATCTGGAATAAATAAACCATTGCTCCCTATAACAGAGCCCGGGTATTTTCCTCCTTTTAATTTTCTCCCAGCATCTGGTGCCAAGCCACACACATAACAGACACCACATGAACACACAGGATGCACAGGCACATGAATGAGTACAGCTGAGGCAGCAAGGCAGACACACAACAATGCCATGGGCACAGGAACCTCTGTGTCCCTGGAAAGCCTGGGCAAGAGCATGTGTGACATCCCCTGGCACTTGTGATTGCTATAAGCAAGAAGCAGATTCTAAAATCACTACAGTGCTCAGGATGGGAGCCAATGAGTAGAAGGCAGGGCTCAACAAAAATTTAGAAAATGAGTCATTCCTGCTCTCACAGCACTTTTTATAGGAGGAAAAAAAAAAAACACAAGTAAAGAAGCAGTGGCATGGCTGCTTCCTGCATGGCTGGCATACCCCACTTCTACCCTCCCTGTGCTCTGTTTCACCATTTGGCGAGCACAGTGGGTTTGAACTGTCTGTTCTCCTGGAACCAAAATCAAGCTCAAGACCTCCCACTTGCCAGGCAGCACTGTACAACTGTTATATCCCTGGCTGACGGACTTGAAAGGGGAATTATGCAGAGCCCAGGGAGGGAAGTGGGGTTCTGAGTCAGGGGCACAGGAGATTGATCCAGATGTGAGCGTGATCAGCCCGGACGGAGATCCTCGCTGAGCTGCCTCTGGGAGCTTCCATTGCTTGAGTTGTAAAATTCAGACAACCACAAAGGAACCTCATGGGGCTTTACTGAGGCAGATGTGAATGTGTGTACACAGCAAGAATTTCATAATCATCCCAGTTCTTCTCTTCTGGGCTAACCAGAGAACTTGATAATCTCCTTTCTAATCACAAAGTAAAGAGGTGCAGAAATGACTCTGCACTTAACTGGTAAGCTCCTCTCAAGGAAATCCATACCGTGATTTTCTCTAAAACAAAGATCAATGAGATGACAGATTGGCAGGGTGCCTGATCCAATTTAGAAAATAATCCTATCTGAACAGAGGTCCAGAAAGGTTAAATGAGTTACCCAATGTCAAAAAGCAAAGGGTGAGCCTTTTGGATTGTACACCTATCTATCTGTGCTCCCATAAAATGCTCCATCCCCAGAAGGGCAGCTTATGTCAGTGACAACAGCTCTAGGCCCACAGGAGAGGATACACAGTGCTGGTGGCCTGGCAACGCCCAAGCAGACACGCAGACCAATGGTTTGTCTCTTCAGCATCTGGCCTCAGTGTGGTCAGAGGAAAGGTGAACCCAGTCCTGCAAGATCCATAGAGCTGCAGTTCTCAACCTGTGGGTCGCGACCCCAGTGGGGGTCGAATGACCAAAACACAGGAGTCACCTAAAGCCATTCCAAATCATAACTGTAGCAAAATTACAGTTTTGAAGTAGCCACCAAAATTATTTTTTGGTTTGGGGTCACTGCAACATGAGGAACTGTATTGCAGGGTCACGGCATTAGAAAGGTTGAGAACCACTGCCATAGAGTGATCATTTCTGATTGAGTCAAGAAAGAAGTCAGGTAGCTTTTCTACTCTCCAAGTCCTCCACAGAGCCCAAGGCCCCCACCTCCCTGAACAGTCCGACACCATAGGGTCTCACTAGGCAGCCCACAGGGAATTCCTCTTCATGGAATTTCTTTTCCTCACAGACCTCAGTCAGTATAAGTTTGTACAGAGAATGTGGTGAGGTACTGGAAATGCAGTAGTGCACACTTTAAAGTTCCGGCAGAAGCATGCTGTTAGGCAATGAGACTAACTCCCATCAATTCCCCCACAAAACTTGCCTCAAAATTTACTAGTACGATGGCCCGTGTTCTGCTGGTGACTTTCTACTCTTCCCTCCCTGGCAGGCTCCAAGGTGAAAATCTCCCTCTTTGAAGATCATTTGTTGAAGCAGAAGGAGAAATTACCCTCCTTTCTGTTCTTTCAGCCAAATCCTATCATAAACCCCAGAGAGCCACCTCTTAAGCAACCAGTCTTCCTGTGCGGGATCCAGTTTGGGGGGAAAAATCAATTCCAATGCCCAGAGCTAGCTACATGAAAGTGTTTATTTCTGGTTTTGGCACTGGCATCTCTTTTCTTTTCTTTTCAAAACCTACTAGAAGGTAAGAAAATCATGAAATATGCATGTAGATATGGATTTTGGGCAGTAAAGATAAAACTGCACAGTTCTTATCAGAATAGCATCCATCCATCCATCCATCCATCCATCCATCATCCATCTGCATCTTAGCCAAAGATACTGCTCACTATAAATGACTTCGCCAGTTCAGCCTCTAAACATTGAGATAAATAAAAAGTTAAAATATAGAAGAACTGCCCAGGAAACCCTTATTTATCTCATCCTTCTTCCTTCCATTCTTCATTCTTTTTGAATCCATCTCATTAATCAGCTAGATGGTAAATCACTAAGTTTGCTATGAAGGCTAAAAAAGCAATAAAGTAAAAGACAAGAAAGTAGTGTAGAGTTCAGGTATGACTTAAGAGAAATCATTCACAATATATGCCTTGGCATACCTACCGCGAAAATCATACATGAGCATCAGCTAACTTTGACACTCTGATGGTGTCTTAGGACCCAGTGATGAAAAGATCAACCACCCTTCTATCCACTCTCCGTCTTGGTCATTTTTTCCACATCTCCCCACCCATCCTTCTCTCCCTCTAGAAGGAAAAAATTCTTTGAGGTTTCATCTCCACTGTCTGAGCAGCTGTGATCCAGCATCTATCTGAAGAAACTTCATGAGAACTAATTCAATACCTTTTAAAGGGTTCTCTTTCTTCAGGATCCAGTCTGTGCCCAAGTTGAAACTGGATACTTCCATGGATATGGAGTTCAGATATCTTAGCTACAGTTCCTGGATACCTTCTGTGTTACAAAGTCTGGCCCAGGAGCTTCTCTATCTGGATAACTAGAAGTCTCCTGCATTCTGCTGATGTCAAGCACTCAGGTCAAGGGTGTGGCTCAGGTGACAATCTGGGACATTGTTATGGTTTATATCTAGCTGTCCCCCCAAAGCCTCATGCAGTCATGGGGCAGGGACTTTTATAGACTGAGACTCAATCCATGATCCCTGGGATTATGTGTTTTAAGTACTGCTGAGACTATGAGTGTGGCCTAAGATGGGTAGGCTGAGGTGGAGAGCCTAAATGTAATATAAAGAGAGACAGACTAGCATGGTTGCTCTGCTGCCCTGTTTGGTTGGCTGCCTCTGTCACCATTTTGTTGCTGTTCTGCTGCCATGAACTGGATGCTCTCTGCCCTGTTCCACTCAGCCTTGGGCCAGCCAAATACGGACTGAAACCTTCAGTAACTGTGAGCTAAATAAACCTTTCCTTCCTTCATTTTGAGTGTCAGGTATTTGTCCCAGCAACAAGTAAAGAGTAACTAAGACAGACATGTACCTCAAGGGCTCCTGTCATGACAAACTCTCCAGTGTTCTGAATTCTAATTCTAGTCTCATTATTGCTTTATCTCTGCTTTCCCACTTTCCTTTCACCTTTTCCCCGCTGAAATTCATATACTCCTATAGCACCCTTGAGTTTTCTGAGCCAAGATACTTTCCAATCTAATCACCTAATTTGCACTTTCCTGACACTTCCCAGGTTTAAGTGTAGTCAATTTTCATAACTCAGGCTTTGTGGAATTGTACACTTCTCCAGCCCAGTCACTTGGAGTACAGGTAGAAAATTTTAAATTATATCTATGAGAGCCTGAATAATATAATTTCATAATTTTAAACAAGTTTCCTTCAAGTTTTGACATATGATGATAATAGACTTACGAACATAATAACCACAAAAAGAAATTCAACTTGTTTTTCAATGCTATTAATGGTTCCTTCAACTTACAGGTAAAGATTGCTGCTATCACAGAGACCACTAGCTGCTGTTTCGCTAGTCCTCTTTCTATAAAATGAAGCCCTTGATTTCAGGCAAGACCCCCAAAACTCAGAGTGGAGACCTATTTCCCAGCCTCCCTTGTAGTTAGTTGGGTATGACTATCCATCAGGACTCTAGCTAGCTCACACAAGCCCTTCACCCCTCTGTCCTTTCCTCTGTTTTGCTATCTGGAATATGGATGCTTCCCTTTAGGGCCAGGATGTCAAGCCACATAGGATAAAGCAACAAGATATAAGGAGTCTAAATCCTGGTCCTAGACCATCTATCATGGCTTGTCCATGACAAAATCACTTCATGTCCCAGCTTAATTATATTACTATGTAGTTTTCTATTACAGCCAATCCTACCCTGATGAATATGTTCATTAAAGTTAAAGGTGGGCCCGGCGGGATGGCTCAGTGGTCTAAAGCACCTGCTTGGGAAAGCTTGGGTGGCTTCAGGGACTGTGGTTCGATCCCTGGCACCACATGCTGCGCCAGCCCTGCCCTTGGGGCAGGCTGAGCTGGCCATAAAAATGAGTGAATAAACAAATAAAGGTTCTGCCTTTGATTGTATATGTATCTGCTTCCTCTTAGTCCAAAGAGAAGTATATTCTTTCCTGTTTTTTTTTT
>PVJA010029991.1:0-26174 GCA_004027025.1 Myocastor coypus
CCGGGGATCGAACCGCAGTCCCTGAAGCCACCCAAGCTTCCCCAAGCAGGCGCTTTAGACCACTGAGCCATCCCACCGGGCCCTAAGAATTTTTTATTTTTATTTATTTATTTATTTATTTTCTTGTTTGAGAACCTTTATTTGTTTATTCACTCATTTTTATGGCTGGCTCAGCCTGCCCCGAGGGGAGGGCTAGCGCAGCATGTGGTGCCGGGGATCGAACAGTGGTCCCTGCAGCCTCCCAAGCTTTCCCAAGCAGGCGCTTTAGACCACTGAGCCATCCTGCCGGGCCCCTGTTTTATCTTTTGATACTGAGATTTGAACTCAGGACCTTGCACTTGCCAGGCAGGCCCTGTGCCACTAAGCCACACATCCTCAGCCCCTCCACATTAGTGAATTTGCTCTGCAGAGACAGGTGCACTGGCAGGGTGTTCAGGTTAAGAGCAGAGCACTGTGGGCCCCAGAGACACTTAGCCCTGGAGATCCGGGGTAGCCATGCCTGCCCTGCTCCCTCCCTTTGCCAGAGGTCAGGAAGGTGCTGCAGCAAGGTCACCTGCCCGCTGCACTTCTGAGCTACACAGTAAACTCAGGAGCCAGTGCAGAGTCCCTGGGGGAGAGGGGAGTACAGGTGGGGAATGCATAGGGCCTGCTGTAAACCATAAAATAGCATAGACAGCACTCTAGAACGTGTGTCCAAAGTCTAGACACGTGGCCAAGTGGCCAGGAGTGTCAGATTACAAAACCGGATGCAGCTCATGTCCCAAGGCACACAATACATGGGCACTTCAGAGACAACTAAAAATTCATCAGAGAAATGCTCAGGAAGAACCGAGCTCTGCACCTCCAGCACCTCAGGGCCCTCGATTCATCTGAGAGGCCAAACTGCTTGCAAAGGAAGTAATTTGCATTATGCTATTGAGATAGTATCTAATATTTTGGGGGTCTGGTGCTTCAGCTCTGATGTGTAATCTTTCAAGCCCCAGGAAGTCATAGCCTCTATCTTGAGGCTCGATCCCAGCTGACAGCGTGAAGCATTGGCTCTTTGTCCTGTCTCGACCTGGCTTGTATTGGAGAGCAGCAGGTGTGGTTATCAGGGAAACACATGTGCCGTCTTCAAAAATCACCACCACTACCTGGGCTAGACCAATACGCACTGCTTAAGGCCAATTGAGAGGATAGTAAGTCCTAGCCAGCTCTGTACATTTCAATACAAGGAAATAGGGTCAGGCTCAGTCAAAATAGAGACGATCATTCTTCTTTCAAGGAGAGCTGCTGAGGCGGTCCTCCACACCTTCTGTCCCTCTCTGACAGAAGCTTTCTTTCTCTCAATAGATTCTTCCTACTCTTAACCTCTGTTGTTCCTAGAATTCGTCCCTCGATTTTAGAGAGCAGGAGCTCAGCCTCTTGCACACCTAGCACGCTAGGAATTTCTTTTCGCACATCAGCGTCCTCAGGTATCACAAAGCCTTTGTCTGTAGTGTGGAGAATGTTCTGCAGTCCTCTGCAGTACGAGGTCATGTCCCCAACACCTCCCTGGCAAATCAGTCCGGTGCTCCTTAGCTCTGTACAGTAGAGCTCTTTCTTCCTTAGGTACGCTGACCTGCTGCCTCGCAGCTGCTTTGTCACTGCTCCCCACCCCAGGATTCTCCCACCCCAGCCTGAGGAGCTGCCGTCATTCTCTGGGTTACAATGGGTCTCTGTGGAGCTGTCCTGTTAGAGTTGAGAATTTGTTTGGTTTTCTCAGAGCTCGGGCAATGAGGAAGGAACCAGAGCAATCTCCTGACCTTGTCTGATGGCTACAGAGTCGTACTCTTTTTCACTTTTGTTTGCATCAGAAACTTTTTGAGGGCCAGGGATGCAGCTCAGTAGAATAAACGCCTGCTTGGCAAGCACAAGGTCACAGTTTGATCCCTGTACTGAAACAAGAAAGATCCAGGGGCCAAGGAGATAGCTTAGTGGAGCAGGTGCTTGTCTGGTAAGTGCAAGGTTCTGACTTTGATCCCTAGTTCCCCTGTCCCCCAAAAAGTGTTCTTGTGGAGGACCACCAGGGTGACTCCCCTTGAAAGAAGAGAGATCTCTCCATTTTGGCTGAGCCTGGCCCTATTTCCTTATATTGCTTTGTATAGACCTAGCTAGGAGTTGTCTTTATCCTTTCTTCTCTCTCTCTCTCTCTCTCTCTCTCTCTGTCTCTCTTTTGTACAGGGTCTCACTACTGACTCGTAGTGATCCTCCTGCTTGTACCTCGCAAGTGCTGGGATTACAGGCACCCGCCACCATACCCAGACTCCATCACCGGCTCAGTGTGCTCAAAAGGGGTAGGAGTAGGGTGGAATGGGGCAGCAGGTGGGGCCAGGAACTGAAACCTGGCCCCTGCGCTTCCCTATGCAAGGGCTTGCTTAATCCGCTGAGCTGTATCGCCTGGCCCTTCTTTATCCTTGCAATTGGCCTTAAGCAATGCGTATTGGTCCAGCTGAGGTGGTGGGGGTAGTCTTTGAAGATGTTTCCCTGATACCCCACACCTGCAGCTCTTTAATATGAGCCAGGTCGATACAGGAAAAAGAGCCAAGGCTCTGTGCTGTTGGCTAGGATCGAGCCTTGAGATAGAGGCTATGACTTCCAGGGGCTTGAAAGATTACACATCAGAACTGAAGCATCAAGGCCTGGCAGGATGGCTCAGTGGTCTAAAGCGCCTGCTTAGGAAAGCTTAGGCGGCGGCAGGGACTGAGGTTTGATCCCTGGCACCACATGCTTCCTCTTGTTCAGGCCACTTTATTTATAAATAAATAAAGTTTACACATTTATAAACAAAACAAAACAAAACAAAAACCTGCTTGTAGGGGCCCAGCAGGATGGCTCAGTGGTCTAAAGCGCCTGCTTAGGAAAGCTTGGGAGGCTGCAGGGACTGCGGTTTGATCCCTGGCACCACATGCTGTGCCAGCCCTGCCCACAGGGCAGGCTGAGCTGGCCATAAAAATAAATAAACAAACAAAAGTTCTGAAACAAGAAAAAAAATAAAATAAATAAAATTCTTTTTTTTTTTTTTTTTTTTGGCAGGACCAGGGTTCAAACTCACAACCATCAACTTGCCAGGCAGGCATTTGTGCCACGGAGCTATCTCCCCAGCCCAAAATAAATAAAATTCTTAAAACAAAACAAAACAAAACCTGCTTGTCGTATCTTGAAGTTCTGGCTATATTTGCGTTCCAGCTTAGCCTGGAACTCCACTTTCTTCAATGCCATGCTGCCAGGGAAGAGTGTGTCCACAGACTGACAACAGACGTATCTCAGCACAGCTTTGTCAGACTCAACTGCAGAGACTCATGGACCCAGGCCAGCACGGCACGTCAGCTCAGACTGTCGCAGGCTATGAGCGTCAAGTGTAAGTTTACTGCCATCTTTGGCTCTCAGAGGAGCACATCCGCTGCCCATGCCCAGTTCCAGTTCTGTCTTCCTCTTGTTCAGGCCACCAGACCCAGCCTGCCACCTGCTGCCTACACAATGACCTCATACAGACCCCCTTGTATACATATTTTTTTAAAATAATTTTTTATTTTATTTATTGTTTTTATTCTTGTTTCAGAACCTTTGTTTGTTTATTCACTCATTTTTATGGCCGGCTCAGCCCACCTGGAGAGCAGGGCTGGCGCAGCACGTGGTGCCGGGGATCGAACTGCGGTCCCTGAAGCCGCCCAAGCTTCCCCAAGCAGGCGCTTTAGACCACTGAGCCATCCCGCCGGGCCCCTTGTATACATATTTTTTTTTTTTTTTTTTTTTGTCTTTTTGAGACAGGGTCTCGCTATGCAGTTGAGGCTGGTCCTGAGCTCACTTTTGTAGCCCAGGCTGGTCTCGAACTCGCACCAATCCTCCTGCCTCAGCCTCCCGAGTGCTGGGATTACAGGCGTGAGCCACCACGCCTGGCTTTGTATACATATTTTTAAGGCCGCTGTCATTTACCGTCTCAAGCAGTTGATTATCTTCTGGAACAAACAGAATTAACTCACCCAGTGTATTCACCCCTGGGCCACAGATCCATTACCTCCTAGTTTGGGGGGTCTTTTGTGGGTTGGAGATAACATGGAAGCCCTTTAGACAGCTGTGCTAGGTGACCAGGCATCCGGTGGAAGAAAGAAAGCCTTGGCTCTTGCTTCCAAAGCCTTCTTCCAGGGTTTGGAACGTTCCCATTTACCCATCGCACATGACTCCAGCTTGTCCCTGAATGTGGCCCCTTTACCTAGGGACTTGAATGCAACTGTCATGCTCTTCTGGAGTGACAGGTGGAGAGTGTTGAGCAGGTTGAATATGTGACCCAAGTAAGCAAACTTTGCTGCCCACTGTGTGTCCCTGGAATATGCTGTCTGTCTGTCTGTCTGTCTGTCTGTCTGTCTGTCATAACTCAAAAACTCTGGCCCACGATGTGCCTTCCAACAGCCGTCTTGTTTCCGTACAGAAGAGAAGAGGTGTGTCCTGCATCTGTTCCTTCACCGAGCTGCGTGAATAGACGGGCGCACAATGTGAGTACTTGCATGGGGTCGATAACTTCACTGCATCCTTCGGAACGTGGTTAGGTTCAAGCGTCACTTGTGGCTAGCCAGCTTTTCTCTGTAGGTGACAATATAGTACCTAAACATATATTCAGAAGCAACCTGTCTCGCTCATGTCTTAAACCAGAAAGGAGTTTCCTCATGCCAGCTACTCTCTCTGTGCACAGATGGGTAAAGCGACCGACTCAGCCGTGCTGGTTCATAAGCCCTCAAAGGCTCGGGTAGTCGCGCCGCTGTGACGTTGGCTTGCGGCACGGGGAGCAGGACGCATGCGCATGCTCATTCTCCTGAAAGCACATCACCACATCAAGCCTCCTTGCCTCGCTGTCGACATCAACCTGGGCTGTGTGTCACGGTGACTCATTCGTCCTCTCGGACAGCTGTGCCTCAGTAGCCTCTCTTTCATCAGCTCATCTAGTTACGGTGCTAACTGAAAGGAGAAAGTATCTCACCGTTGAACTGCCACCTCTCTGGAAGGCTTGTGACAGATGTCCTTTGCAGCAGGCAGGACCAGGTCTTCACCCTCAGCAAGGGGCTTCTTAGCATTAGCGATGGGGCCAGCCACTAAGAGTGATATGCTCATTCTTAGTGCAGACACAGTTGATGAAGTGGTGGCCTTCAGTAATTGCTTCTGTCCTTTGTTTTTTTTTTTTCTTGCTTCAGAACTTTTGTTTGTTTATTTATTTATTTTTTATGGCCAGCTCAGCCTGCCCTGAGGGTAGGGCTGGCGCAGCATGTGGTGCTGGGGATCGAACCGCGGTCCCTGCAGCTGCCTAAGCTTTCCTATGCAGGCGCTTTAGACCACTGAGCCATCCTGCCGGGCCTAGTTTTTCTTTTTTAAAAAAATATATTGAGAGCCGGGCATGGTGGCACGCACCTGTAATCCCAGCTCTTGGGAGGCTGTAAACAGGTGGATCACTGTGAGTCTGATCTAGTAGTGAGACCCTGAACACCCTGTGGACCCTTCCCTAAAACAAAACAAAGCAAACAAAAAAACCCCAAACATTTGGTACAGGGTTGCACTACACATCTCGACTCGTAGTGGTCCTCCCAATCTCAGCCTCCCCAGTGCTGGGATTATAGGCATGTGCCGCCACGCCTGGACTCGGTGGCCATCTCGGCACGCCTGAGGGTGGGGCCAGCACACCATTCGATACTGCGGCTCAAATTTTGGTCCCTGTACTTGCCTAAGTGGGTGCTTAGTCTTGCTGAGCCCTCCCTTGCTATTATTATTATTATTATTATTATTATTATTATTATTATCATTATTATTGTTGTTGTTATTTTCTTTTGAAATTTCCAGAGGTTTGTCTTTAAAAAAAAAATGTACAGGGTCTACAAGGTCTCATGACATAGATCGGGCTGGTAGTGCTCCTGCTTTTAGCCTCCTGTAGTGACATAGAGATAAGATTGAAGACCAGTTGGTGTCCCTAGAAGTGGTGAATTATAGACAGCCCAGGGAAGGCTGCCTTCTGTTGTTCGGGAGTCCTGGAAAGCTGAGGCTTGAAAGTTGCATGTCGTGGCTCCTCCTGCGGGTGCCCTGTCCTTGAATTATGGACAGAGCCTGGGGAGGGCTGTCTTCTGTTACTTGGGAGTCTCGGAAAGCTGGGGCTCAAGGCTGTGGATGAGGCTCATCCCGTGGGTGTCCTGTTCTTTGTTTAATCACTATGTGACAACAGTGGGTGCCTCCTTCCCTGCTTGAAATATTATCAGTTAGCATTTTTGTGAGCTACATGTCTGGAATATGCTATATCTATTAAAGTAGTGACGTATGTTCCTTAGCTGTTTATTATTATTATTTTTTTTTTAGTGCTGAATAAAAAGAAGAGTGTTCTGAGGCTCTGGGCTCACTTTGAGAGAGACAAATCTCAGTGAGTCCTCTGAAGCTACATTCATCGGGTCTTCTCATCGTTTCTTTTGGCACTGACACATCGTACAATGGCATGCGTGCCACCAGGCCTAGTTTCAGTTGCTGTCTAAGCACGCCCCAGGGGCAGGCCCCACTGATCAAGGGTGCTTGGTCTCCATGTGGTAAAACAGTTTTAAAGGTGTCTTAGTTACTTTTTACTCGTTGCTGAGACAAATATCCTACACTCAAAACGAGGGAAAGAAAGGTTTATTAGCTCACAGTGACTGGAGGTTTCAGTCCATATTCGGCTGGCTCCAAGGCTGAGTGGCACATGGCAGAGAGCAGCAGGTCATGGTGGTGGAACAGCAACAATGGCGACAGAGGCAGCCAACCAAACAGGGCAGCAGAGCAACAGCGCTGGTCTGTCTCTCTGTCTCTATATTACATTCAGACTCTCTGCTTCAGCCTATCCGCCTCAGGCTACACCCATAATCCCAGAAGTACTTAAAACACATAATCCCAGGGATCATGGATCAAGTCTCAAACTCTGGATCAGTACTAAATCACATAATCCCGGTGGATCATGGATCAAGTCTCAATCTACAGAAGTCCCTGCCCAATGACTGCATGAGGCTTTGGGGGGACAACTAGGCGTAAACCATAACAAAAGGTTTCATGGCTTCACTGTATATTATACAACACACATAGCTGGGAGGGCTGTTCACAGCCACTTCTGTTGATAGCAAAGCCAGACTTAGCAGAGCTGCAGGAGGCCCTCGAGGCATGTCAGAGAAGTGGAGGGAACCAAGTTTTATGAGTCAGCTGACCCAGAGGAGCTACGTGCCCTGATTTCTGAGCCCTCACTGGTAGGGAAAGGAGGGTGTCATGCTTGATAAACTGTGTCCCCTTGAGAAGTCTAGAAGGTTGCGTAACTCAGCAATTCTACATCCTGGAGTACACAGCACACACCCTCACTGCTCTAGGACATTATTCACTGTGTCACTTTGCGGAGTTTAGACATCTCACTAAGTGCTTCAGCAGGGGGCCAGCGGCCTTATTATTTTCTTTTGTCTTCCTGAGGTAGGATTCTTCCTGAGATAGGATCTTCTTGAGATAGGCTGGCAAGATGGCTCAGTGGTCTAAAGCACCTGTTTAGGAAAGTTTAGGCAACCGCAGGGACCATGGTTTGATCTCCAGCACCCCATGCTGCACCAACCCCACCCCCAGGGCAGGCTGAGCTCACAACAATCCTCCTGCCTCGGCCTCCTGAGTGCTGGGATTGCAGGTGTGTGCCACCATGCCCCCACTCCCTTTCAGGGTCCCCAAGAATCCTCATCCTGTGCAAAAGGGGGACACAGAGATGGTGTGAGTGCTACTTCAACCTGGGGGGGGGTTGTTCACAATATGAGGGAGTTACCCCCTTTTTACTCTTATGGGTTTTGGGGTCTCCCGTGGCCATGAACTGTTGCCCCTCTGCCACGCCACTCTGCCCTGGCACCAGTTGATTATGGACTGAAACCTCCACAAACTGTGAGCTAAATAAACTTTTCCTTTCTTAATTTTTTGGCATCGGGTATTTTATCTCAGCAATGAGAGAAAAGTAACTAAGATAGGAGGTCTTCTGTTCTATTTTAAATCAGATGGAGTCAATCAAAGTGGAATTTTATAGAAGCAGAAGTTTACAGTTATAGAAGCAGAAGCAGGTGCTGTGTCTCGAGGTTAGGGGATTTCATGGACACAGAAGTCAATTGGAACGTTTTGTGGTTACATGTATTGTGGTCACAAGACAAGCACAGAACATTCTCTGCTGGGAGTGGTTGTGGGGCCTTGCACCCCGAGGCAGGAAGTGGAACAGGGGTTAGGGGCTTAAAATCATGACTCGCCTTATTATCACCACATTTTACACAAAGCCCGCCTGGAGAATGGAAACCACCTGCTACAATAAACCCATAATTTATGTAAGACTCTTGGTATTTTCTTTTAAATATAACTTTCCTTTTGCCTAGCAGTCTTAAAATCCTCTGCATGCTCATCATTAGATCTTTCCTTTCAAAGAGAAAAAGTATCTTTATTTATTTTGTCTACCATTAGCTGTGGGCTTATAAAACTATTATTAAAACAAGTTCACAGTGCAGAAGTGAGGTATGGATGGAGGCAGAAATAAAATAACAGCTGGCCCACATGCATGCTACAGTAAGTATTGGATTTTGCCCTACAGCTGCCACCAGATGCAGACTGCCTTATACTCACTGAGGTAGGGTCACCGTGCACCTGTAAGCAGTGGGTTTCTTAGGGTTCTGTGCCTTTGCAGCCACTCCCCATGGCTAGCCTCACCGCCTCAGCTCACCTTGGGTCATCAGGCGTTAGAGTCCGTAAGGACCACAATCTAGATGTTTCCTATATCGAACTCACAGTGGGGTCCCTTTCTTATGAAAATCTAACCCTGCTCCAGACCTGACAGCAGGCAGAGTTCAGGCGGTGATCTAAGAGTTGGGGAGCTCATGTGTTCCAGGTGTGTTTTCAGGAGGATGCGCACAAGGCTACGTGAGTAGAGACAGTCGAAGCTTTGCTTGCTTGTCTGATGTTCACTGCCTTCTCTGTAGCCCAGGACCTAACGGGCCATGGCCTGGCACCCCTATGTGGCCCATGGCTAAGGACTCTTGGTCTAGAGCGGGGGCGGCTTCCTAGGCTCTCTTACTAATCGCTGCACTCTGAGAAATGAATGACTGTGACCTTCTTGCCAGGAATGAAGACATCCTTTGTGACCAATTCAGCAGTTCCTAGGAGTCTGGAGGGTGTTTTAGGAAGATCTAGAAGGGCTGAGGGTTCAGACATGAGAAAGTGGTGAGCAGATTGTAATGTGAAGTGCAGTAAAACCTTGGATTGTAAGTAGTGTGTTCTACCAGGGTTCTGCAAGATGAGCATAAAATTCTAATACTTTTAATTTGATAAGTAAACAAAGTTTTGTAATGCAAGAAGTTGTAATGCTAAATGTCACATGATTACAGCTGAACCAGTGGTTTTTACTCCACTTAGCTTTAGAACTTCATTTTATTTTATTTTTGCTGGACCAGGGTTCAAACTCTTGAGCTTGCACTTGCCAAGTAGGCACTTGTGCCATGGAGCTACCTCCCTGGCCCCTAGAATTTCATTGTAGAAGTCCCTCCAACATTAGATGAGCTCACTCCACTATCCCACCCCTTTTGGTTAACCCTAAGACATGTAAAAGAACAAATCATTAACCTAAGGAACAAATAACAAATGGAGGGATAAGCTAAACATTAAACCACATCCTGTTTGACCAGGAAACCTCTGGGAAACGTGACCATTGTGACAATTATGTAGCATTCTTGTAAAGTTCCCCAAAATTAGATAATGGGGTTACTGTGGAAACTTGTTTTGTATAAAAACTTTGATATACAAGTGCTTTGGATATCAAGTATGCTTCTGGGATGAATTATGTACATAAACCAAGATTTTACTGCAGTTGGGAGCTAAGGAGATAGCCCAGTAGAACAAGTGCTTGCCTGGCAAGTACAGGCTGCATACATGTGCTGAAACAATATACCACCCTTATAAATATGCAAGTTTTAAAATAGAGCATTTTGGAATACAAAGATTAGGCCCAATGTGGTAACATGGTAATGAAAACGTAGCACTCTGGAGCCCAAGGGAGCAGAATTTTAAGTTTGAATATAGCCTGGGCATCTTAGTGAGTTAGATTATTCTCAAGATAAAATTAAATTAAATTTATTTTTTTGAATTTTTATTTTATTTTATTTTTTCTTGTTTCAGAACTTTATTTATTTATTTATTTATTTAATGGCCAGCTCAGCCTGCCCTGAGGGCAGGGCTGGCACAGCATGTGGTGCTGGGGATTGAACCGCAGTCCATGCAGCCACCCCAGCTTTCCTAATCAGGTGCTTTAGATCACTGAGCCATCCTGCCAGGCCCAATTAAATTAAATTTAAAAGTGGGAGTGAGGGCCAGTAAGATAGCTAAGTAAACTAAGTGTCTGCTTAGGCAAGCATAAAGACCAGTGTTTGGTCCCTGGCACCACATGCCCCGCCAGCCTTGCCCATGGGGTGTGCTGAGCAGGCCAGCGAGACCTGGCATGGCAGTGCACACCTGTAATCCCAGAGCTGGGGAGGCTGCAAACAAGAGACTCACTATGAGTTCAAGCTTGTGAGACCCTGTACCAAATATATATATATATATATATATATATATATATATATATATATATATATATATATATATATATATTTTTTTTTTTTTTAAGTGGAGGGGGCCCGGAAGGTAGCTCAGTAGAATAAGTCCTTGCCTGGTAAGTGCAGAGTCCTGAGTTCAATTCCTAGTACTGCAAAATAAACAAACAACCCCCCCCCCTTTATTCAGAGTCCGAGGTATAGCTCAGTGGATTAAGCGCTTGCTAAGGGAAGTGCAGGGTTCAGTTCCTGGCCCTGCCTGCCTCTTGACCCCATTCTCAAGTGCGCTGAGCCTGTGAGAGACCGTGCCTATAATCCCAGCACTTGGGAGATACAAGCAGGAGGATCACTATGAGTCAGTAGTGAGACCCTGTATTAAAAAAGAAAGAAAGAAAGAAAGACAAAAAAAGTAAGAAAAGTGGAGGTGAGGGGATGCACCTCAGTGTAAAAGGCTTGAAGGGGAAGGAGAAGAAAAATTAAAAAGCTCTGGGGCTGGGGTGGAGTTTCTCTTCTCCCCTGCTGCTCCCCACTCACCAGGCTCCCACTGGGCTCGCCATGGCTTGATGGCCAGGAAGCAGAAGGCCTCTGTGTTGCTGTCTGTGTGACGTCATTGCTCATCTTGAATTACTTTCTCTCTTTTTTTGTTACTTTTTTCTGTAACTCTTCAAAGCAGTTTATTTTTACACAGAGATTCTCTGAGCTGTGGGACGCTGCTGCCATCAGGTGGTGGCATCCGCTTGGTGACTGACTTCGGCCTTGAGCAGGTCCGGCTGGGTGCCTCTCAGGAGCTGAGAGGGAACTGCAGGGCAGCAGGCCTCCTTCTTAGCTGCAAAGACTTCCCACTTCACTGATGTTTGATGTCCTGTTGATCCGGGTCCCTCACTCCAAATCTGGCTGTGTCGCTGCGGTGCAGCATCTTCTCAGGGAAGCGTGGAAGTTTTGTGTGGAGTTCTTCCTAGGGCAGGGACAGCTATGGATTATGAGTGACTGCTGATGGCAAGTATTACCTAGTCTCACCTCAGCATGTCTTGTACAAGGGCCAGGTGACTTTAAAACACTGCTGCAGAATGCTCACTGGCTCCAGGACAATTCTCTGTGTCTTTATTTTTTGTTATTTTTTTGTGGGACCGGGGATTGAGCTCAGGCCCTTGGGCTTGCCAGACAAGCGCTATTCTTCTGAGCTATTTCCCGGGCCCTCTCTCTGTGTCTTTTTGAGAGAGGTTCAGTCTGTAGTTAAGGCTGGCCTTGAGCTCACCTTGTAGTCCAGGCTGGCCTCGACCTCACAGGGACCCTCCTGTGCTTGGAGGCAGGACAACTCCCACAGTGGCTTCAGGGCCCCACCATCTCTCCGTAGGACCAGAACCTCCTTATTTGCTGCCACAATTATCCTGACCTATACTTAAAGACTTTTTTTTTTTGCACTGGGTGTGGAGTTTGCTACATATATTTTACCTTTTCTGAATCTGGCTTGGCGTGACCTCCAAACAGGTGTTTGGAACAGTCTGGCATCACTTTTAAATTGGGGCTGAGGTTCCACAGAAAATCGAGAGACATTAGGACCATCAGAGCTGTTCCGTGGCCAGAATCCAACCTGTGGCCAGAATCCAACCCATCTACGCAACACATCAAGTTCTCTGCCGAGACCTCAAGCAATGAACCTGACAGCACATCATCCGCCTCCCTGGGAAGGCCTGCAGCAGCCGGTTCATGAGGCTTGCCATCTAGTGAACAACCAGGGTTTGGCTCAGTCACCTGATAATGTTCTCTTCACAATCCCTAATCTTATAGCAGCTTCTCTGGGTACTCCTGTGGTTCAAGGAGAAGTGTATTGGACCTACATACTGAATACATTTGGGCTTAGACCTCTAACATGGATGGATAGGCCCCCAGAGGTTTTCCATTCTACAGAAAGCAGTACCCCTGAGCATATTCAGTCTGGCCTACAAATTTTAATGCATTCACAGGAACAGACTAAGCTTAATATCACATCCCATTTCCTATGTCTCCCTTTGTGTTTAGCCCATGTACAAGATGCTGGCCTTTGCATGTCGACTGCAGATCAGATGTGGGAAGTACAACTGTTTAAAGAACAATTTGCCGTATTAACCCTAAGTTCTATTCCACTACATGGTAACCTTATAAGAGATTTTAAACCTGCCATTCCTGCCTGTATTCCAGAAGCTCATACTCCTCACTTTGAGGAAGGTGATTTGGGCACATGGCAGACTTGCAGGGATCTGTACCACGGATGGGACACATGCAAATTTAATCATTCCCTTATAGACTCGTGTCCTGCAGGATTCCTTCTAAAGGAAGATCGAGAGTGGCACAAGAGTTCTTTTGCAGCCTCCTCCAGCTATATCATGATCTCAGAGGCCTTGTCCAGTGTTACATGGTCAGGAAGAGGCCTCAATTGTCCCATCCTTGGACTCGTTATCAGTGACAAAACTGGGCCCAGACAACATACTTTGTGGAATCTAGCTCTACTTTTTCATGGTGGATTCCTGCAGACTGGGCATCTGCAGCTGATAGTTGGAGAAAAAGTCAAAGCAGTATTGCAAGGACATGGATATATAAAAGTAAACGTATATGCTTATGGTCCTCAAGTACTAGTAAAAAGAAAGATAGAGTGGTAACCAAACATGGTCTCATGTACTACATGTTAACTGGCTCATTGTATCAAGCCTAAACATCCTTCCACTGACACCACAGTGGTGATCATGGTCAGGATGCCTGGAGCTTGGCTTCCAGTCATTCTAACGGAGGCCTGGTGTTATTCAGTTAATTCCTTCTTGGTAGAGACATTAACTAAAGGGTTTATCAGTTGGACAAGGGAGATGCTTGGATTTATTATAGCAGGGATAGCTTTCTTGGTGCTTTTGATAGTCTGTACAGTTATCGACTCTATGATGTTAGATCATTCCATGTTAGCTGTTCATCTTGTAGACAACTGCACATGAATTTCTTATAACTGAGAGATTCAGTAACATATTAACATAAAGTTAATAATTCAAGCAAGCATTTGGGAAACCTTCATCCTTTGGACAGATTATCAAATTAAAAGTTTACAATTATAGTAAGGTTGGAAATATCACTATAATATGACCTTATTTTGTATCACCCTATTACCATATAACAAGTCTTTATCTTTGGGGACTAATCAAAAAATATGTACAAGAAGCTATCCATCAAAATATTCTTTTAGATTTAGATGCTCGTCAGAGAAAAAGTACTGTTAATATCACAGCAGACAGCCACATTTGATGCCCAGATTGAAGGCTGGGATAAGTTTGCTGATGCTATAGAGTAGTTAAATCCATTTGCAAGTCTCAGGGTTCACTTTTGGTTTTATATTGGAATTGGTGCACTCATGCTCTTGTTTATAATCCTTTTTCATTAAAATGTGTCACAAAAGATTCTCAGCCCAACGACAGCTAGGGCTATGCGGCCACAACTGACGCTGCCCCAGCTTTTCAAAGCAAAGAAGGAGGAACTGTGGAGGACCACCTGACCAGCTCTCCTTGAAGGAAGAGCAACTGTCTCAATTTTGACTGAGTCTGGCCCTATTTCCCTATATTGACATATACGAGCTGGCTAGGACTTTTGTTTATCCTCTCTATTGGCTTTAAGCAATGTATACTGGTCTAGCTGAGGTGCTGGTGATGGTCTTTGAAGGTGGTGTGCGTGTCTCCCTGGTAACCTACACCTGCTGCTCCTTAATGTGGCTAGGTCAAGACCGGTCCAAGAGTGAATGCTCCGTGCTACCAGCTGGGAAGGAGCCTCAAGACAGAGACTATGACTTCCTGGGATTGCCCAAAGCATTAGATACTATCTAAGTAGCCTTATGCAGATTACTCTTTCTGCATATTCTCTGCAGGTGGCAGAGGTAAAGGTAGGCCCCCCACCTAGCTCAGCTCACAGTACTCACCTACCTCCCACAATTCTCAGTCATTCCTCCTCAAGCCACTCCTCAACTGAATAGAGCTGGGTGAGGCCTTGGATCACTCTCTTGGTTCCAGAGAGCCATCTTTGTGGCTGGACTTAGAGCCCTTTGACTCCCCAGTAGTTATAAATATGTTTTAGTGTCTTTATTTTTGCCGTGGGTTGCGTGGGAAGTGGTAGATTGGAATCACCTTGGTGAGATTCCAATAACGTATCTTTAGGATTGCAAATACTGACTTCTTGGATCAAAATGAGGACCTAGAAGGGACTTCTACACTGGGGATCAAACTTTTTGATCTTTTTTGAGACAAGGTCTCACTATGCAGCTCAGGCTGACCTTGAGCTCACTTTGAGGCCAGCATGCTGTTGGACTTACAGTGCTCCTCCTGCCTAAGCCTCCTGAGTCCTGGGATTACAGGCATGAGCCACCATGCCCGGTGAGGCTTCTTAACATACAGTCAATCTATTTCTGTTACCTTGGTTTTGGTTTCTGGATTCAAATTTGCAGTGTTTTAAGTTGATCGGTGCCTACTGAACACATCCTTGTAGTAGAACGTACTATGAGACTGAGGAAGTCAGAGGGGGCATAAAGACTTTTTCTCTGACTGGAGATCTCTGAGTCCAGATACAGACAGGGGTCCCAGGAATCTGAGGTGGGGATGTCAAAACTTTATAGTTAGGGGCTGGGGAGACAGCTCAGTAGAATAAGCACTTACCTGGCAAAGGCAAAGGCCTGAGTTCAATCCCTAGTTCAAACAAACAAAGAAACAAACAAACAAACAAAGAATTTCACATAATGATGGTGAAATATTTAAAAAAAAAAACTTTAATTGTTGCTAAGGGGAGAATTTTTTTTTTTTTTTTTTTTTTTTGTAGGACTGGGGATTGAATTCAGTTTATTTTTAATTGAATTTAATAAGAAACAACAATGTGGCAGTTTCAAAACACATTAAGAGTGCATTTCCAGTATTTGATACAGTGCATATTGTTGTCCTCCTAGTAGTTATACAGAACACAGGGTGTAGATGTGATAATTTTTTAAATCATTATTGGTACAAAAAACATTTCTTCTCATTGAACTAAGAGAAAGCAGTTGTATACATAATCCAATGTTCCATAATCACAGTGGGTTATTGGCAAAACTGGTAATGATGGAAGCTGTTGATTGAAGCCTTTTATAGCTCATATACTAGTCTAGCTTTACATTTTATGCCTCGTGGTTAAACTTTTCTGCTGGGTGGTTAAGGCAAATTAGAGCAAGACCTGTATAACAAAACACGTAACTTTTGTATCTCCCAAGGTCAGTGAAATTCCCTCAGGGTTTACTTTGAAACCATGCACAGTGCTTTGTAGAACTGTTGTCAGTGTCAGCCGTCTGGGTGAGTCATAGCCAGTGCTTCACCAGTTTGATCTCTGTGAAAGCCTGAGAGAATGTTTTCTCTCTAGGTGACCCTCCTTAGGTACACTGTATATCTTCAATCCCTTTCCTCTGTAGACCCATAATCTCCTTGAACAGAAAATTTGGGAAACCTCTTGAGTTATAGGATGTTATAGCACAGGTTCTCTTATGTCCTGAGTCCTCACTGACCTGGAAGGGCTAGGAGACTTCACATATAAGTGGATGTGTCTTGAACATATACTCATAAGTGAGATAAGCCAGACCCACATGTGTAAATATCGTACAGTCTCTCTAGTGTAAGAACCCAAAAGAAGAAATAAAAACAGGCATAACACAGCTGAATGGAAATCAAGCACTTGAAGGTTAAACAATGAAGTGACTGCAAGCAGAAAACATAGGAAACATGGCAGGAGCAAAACCATGCACAAGATGAATTAGATAATGGTCCTAAGAACCTCCGAAAGGTTTATCCCACGGAGGATAGCAATGTGTAACATGAGAACTGCTTGGAATGCCTGTCATTCTGTTCTTTTAGATGTGTACTACTTCTAATGTAATTTTAGTTACTGCTATACTCTATCTCAAGTAAATGGTTGGTTTACAAGAAAACAAAAATGATATTAAATGTGAGTAAGAGACTAGGAAAAATGCTGAAGGATTGAGAGGCTATAATTTTGTATATGCTTAGATTTCTAAATTCCTGTGTAAAGATGTGTAACTGCTTTTATCACATTCTCTAGAGATTTATTAGAATATCAATGATTGATGGAAAATACCAATTCCAAGTTAAGTCTAAGATGTTTGATCTTCAGAAAGACAGTGATGTTAAGCTCAAGTACCCAAGCTCTTCTTCTGGAGGGTTAGGAGCTTAAGATTGCAGACCAAAATATTAGAGAAAAAGAAGGGCTACAAGGATAGCCAATATTTAGGCCATAGCCCTTTAAGGTCAGTGAACCTCAGGATGTAAGAGAATCTTTGTCCTGTCTTGACCTGGCTCATATTAAAGAGCAGCAGGTGTGGGTTATCAGAGGAACATGGGGGCCGTCTTCCAAGACTCCCACCTGCACCTTTGCTAGACCAATATGCATTGCTTAAAGCCAATTGAAGGGGTAAGAAAAAGCCCTGGCCAGCTCTGTACCTATTAATACATGGATATAGGGTCAGGCTGAGCCAAAATAGAGACAAATGCTTTTCCTTTAAGGACAGTCACCCTGCCAGTCTTCCACAGCTGGGCATTGTCATCATTGGCTCATGGGGTAACGCCCAGAAACAGATTTATGTGGGGAAGAGGTTGGCTTTACCTCATCTAGGTGCAGGCAGGCAGAGGCTGGGAATGGTGTCTGCAGGTGGTCTGAGGAGAAGTTAAATTTTTATGGGCTTTGGGGGACTGGGTTATAATCCCAAGGAATCTGGATGGAATGTTTGGGGTCAAAGCTGTCTGGGTCGGACCTCACAGCAGGGCTCGTGCCCGAGACAATCTACCCTTGCAATTGTCCTGAGAGGAACGCTGCCTAACAACCACCTAGGCCTGAGGTGCGACTCGTATCTTTCCCCCACAGGTGAGGAACAATAGTTGTATTTCCTTCTGCTGGGGACACGCATTCCTAACTTACCGTGGCCTCCTCGTGGCACATCGATCAGCTCCCACTTCTTCCCGCCCCTCTTCTCTTTTATTAGTATGTGCAGCTCCTCTCTTCTAGCAGAGGAGAGTTGAGTATGGGGACGTTAAGGGACTCACCCAGGGTCTGTCAAGCTAGTCATTGGTCGCTACAGCCAATGATCACACCCGGAATGCTCTTGCGACGTGGGAGCAGGCTTGTTCATCAGGATCCTCAGCTGCAAAGACAAGAGTAGTGCATCCTGGGTAACTGAATCAAGAGGGGTTGACGTCAGGGCTTTTGAACAGTTTGCAGAGTTTCCAGAGAGAGGGAGGGGGAGGGCTTGAGGAAGGACCAAGTGCGTCTTGCACGCTGGGTGTTGAGGACACAGGCTGGGCCCAGGCAGCCTGAGGGGCCACTTGGGCTCCGTGCAGGCTCCTCCTTGCTGGGCTTTCTTCACGGTGTGTTGCCTGGATGTGTTCAGCATGGCTTGAGTTACCAGCTCCGCTGTAGCTGCAGAGGGGTCTAGAAAGCAGCGTTCTTCATTCCCTAGGATGCCAAGCAAGACGGGGCTAGAGTTGGCAGTGAAGGGGCTGATGGGAAGACCTGGCCCAGGTTTCTCACAGGGGAGAGCTTTCTCTCCAGAAGAGGGGGTGATTTGCGGGTGTCCAGATGTCCTCCAAAGCCTCAGGCAGGCACAGGAGGGCTTTGGTAGAGGCGGCTGGATCTAGAGTGTGTGGTGCTGGGATTGATTTGTCATGCGGTGCTAGGCTCAAGGGCCCTAGGATTGAGGGTGTGAGAAGCCCATTGTGAGAAGCCTGGATGAGATAAAGGGGACAGAAAGAAGCTCTTAAGGTCCCTTGACTGCTTGCTTTTACTGCCTTCTGCCTGCCACAAGCTGGTTGTCCTCTGCAAAGCCAGTCGGCCTTGGAACGGGCCATTGTGGATGGAACCCTCCACGCACTGTGAGCTAATTAAGCCTTTCTCTCTCTAACCTTGCCCGTCAGGTATTTTGTTTTAGCAATGAGGGGAAAATGACTAAGACACAACTCTAAGGAGGAAAGCAGGGCTGGGGAGATAGCTTGGGGATCTAAGCACCTGCCTGGCAAGCACAAGGACCCAGGTTCGATTCCCATTACCACATGCTGTGCCGGCAACTGAAACCAGGCATTGCGGTGCATGCCTATAATCCCAGCCTTAGGGAGGCTGAGACAGGAGCGTCATGATGATTCTGAGCTGCACAGGGAGACCCTGTGACAAAGAAATAAATAAATAACCCATGTTAAAAGGAGGCAAGCAGATGGAGTACGAGAGACTAGTAGTACCGGGATGACCTGGGGGAGGGGTTGGGAATGGGGACCATGGCAAATGAACGATGCCTTACCTGGGCAGAGGGAGGGGATGGTGGCTTCCTCCCCTAGGTGAGATAGTTACTCCTGGAGCTTCTCAGTAGCTTGGTGCCCAAGCTTGTTAACCAACCAGCTAAGCCATTTTAAAAATTAGATGGTGATTTTCATCAAATATAAAGTACAGTAAAACCTTGGATTGCAAGTAACTTGTTCTATGAGTACTTTGCCAGATGACCAAATAGTTCTCATAAATTTTAACTTGACGACATGAGTATTACAGGATGCCAGAGGTCACATGGGCATGCTGAGCTGGGGGCGCCTCTCTTTCTCAGTCTTGCTCTGGGATCGTGGGTGATGGTCTCCCCGAAGCAGATGCCCATGGAGGAGATCTCATCTTTGGAGGAGGAGGAGGAGGAGGACCAGGACATGGGGGAGTCTCTCAGGTCACATGAGACTCGGGAGATGAGGGAAATGGGGGAAGCAGCGCAAACTTCCGTAGGAAAAGCACCCCCAAACAAGGCGTGGCAATGCAAGACATGACTGTTTTTGTGTGTGTGTGTGTGTGTGTGTGGGACCCGGGTTCGAACTCATGACCTTGCACTTGCCAGGCAGGCACTCTTGCCACAGAGCTATCTCCCCAGCCCCAAGACATGACTGTTGAAGGACAAGGCAATGTCACATTACTGCAAAAGGAGGCAAAAGCAAGTGTTGCTGGAGGAGTTCCTTACTGAAGTTGCAGGAAAAAGCCAAGGCTTCCACTGAGCCAGCAGATAGCAGTGGTTCCATTAGGGGCAGTGAAAGTCACCCAGCAGCCCTTCTCTCTGGTCTCCCTCACTCCAGCCAGGAAGGTTTTCGCAGATAACTGCAGGCTCATTCATATTCTTTGTTTTCTTTATCATTTTGTATTATAGTATTGCAATCATTTTTATCTGAGTATTTTTGGGTTATGGAATAACTCATCAGAGTGTCCATTGTTTCTTTCTTTTTTTATTATTTTATTTTTTTTCTTGTTTGAGAACTTTGTTTGTTTATTTATTTATTTTTATGGCTGGCTCAGCCTGCCCTGAGGGCAGGGCTGGCGCAGCATGTGGTGCCAGGGATCGAATAGCGGTCCCTGCAGCCACCCAAGCTTTCCTAAGCAGGCGCTTTAGACCACTGAGCCATCCTGCCGGGCCCCCCTGTCCATTGTTTCTAATGAGGAAATTCACTTTGAAATACAAGTGCCTTGGATGACAAGTGTGTTTCCAGAATGAATTGTGCTTGTGAGTCAAGGTTTTACTATACTTCGTCGACGACATTTCTGGGCCTGTTTTCATCTTAAACATTTGGAACATGGCCAAATGAAGCCTTCCTCTTGTTTCTATATGAAAATATGCAAAAGCCAACCAGAGAGAAGTCCTTTCTGTGTTATTAGGCTCTTATGAAGATGAATTCTGTCTTAGTTAATTTTCTCTTGTTGCTGAGACAAATACCCAACATTCCAAATGAAGGAAGGAAAGGTTTAGTTAGCTCACAGTTACTGGAGATTTCAGTCCATATCCGGCTGGCTCCAAGGCTGAGTGGCACATGGCAGAGAGCAGCAGTTTGTGGTGGCAGAACAGCAACAATAGCAACAGAGTCAACGGAGCAACTAGGGGGGCAGAGAGCAACAGTATGAGTCTGTCTCTCTGTCTCTCTTTAAATTACATCAGGCTCTCTGCCTCAGCCTATCCTCCTTAGGCCACACCTATCATTCCCAGCAGTACTCAGAACATAATCTCATCAGTACTAAAGCACATAATCCCAGCGGATCATGGATCAAGTCTCAAAATCTAGAAGTCCCCACCCCATGATTGCATGAGGCTTTGTGGGCACAACTAGATATAAACCATAACAGATTTCCAGGTGTTTGGGGGAAATCTTACTGACCCGAAGGATCAGAGAATCACTTAATTCTGCATCAACCTCACTGTATTGGGTACATTCTGCACACAAAGGAAGAGCCAGCTAGTGAAGACACACGTCACATGATCATCTCAGTTGATACAACAAAGGGACTTCACAAAATCCACTACCCATTAACAATACAAATCCTGGAGAAAATAGGAATACAATCTGATAAAAGCCATCTGTGACAAACCAAGAGTCGGGGCCCAGCAGGATGGCTCAGTGGTCTAAAGCGCCTGCTTAGGAAAGCTTGGGCGGCTGCAGGGACCGCGGTTCGATCCCCCGCACCACATGCTGTGCCAGCCCTGCCCTCAGGGCAGGCTAAGCCGGCCATAAAAATAAATAAACAAATAAACAAAAGTTCTGAAACAAGAAAAAAAAAAAAACAAAAAACAAAAAAACAAGAGCCAACTTCCTACTAAGCAGAGAGAGGCTGAATGCTTTTCCTCTAAAATCAGGAACAAGGCAGGGGTGCCTGCTATCGCCACGCTTGTTCACTATAGTTCTCAAAACAGCCATAGTGATAAGACAAGGAAAAAGAAGGGGTATATCGGGAAGGAAGAAGCCACATTATTGCAGATGACGTGATCCTCTACGCAGAGGACCCCCAAACCTCCACCAACAGATGCCTAGAATTAATATCCACATTTGGTAGTGCAACGGGACACCAAGCATTCTGTAACGCCCTCCCTGAGAGAGAAATTAGGAAAACAAGCTCGTTGCAATAGCATCAACAAAAGTGGTGCTGTGACTTAACCTAACCAAGGAAGTGGAAGACCTCTGCAGTGAAAATTACAGTCCTCTGAACAAAAGAAATCAAAGAGAACATCAGGAAATGGAAAGATGTCAGACAATGGAAAGGGATCTCTGTTCCTTGTAGAACCAGAAACGAGGTAGTTAAAGGCCGGATTTCCAAAACTGGCGCCTGGATTTGATGCAATCCCAATCCAAATGCCAACAACATTGGTAACAGAACTGGAGGAAGCAATCCTAAAGTTTATACGGAGTGAGAGACCTAGAATAACAAGAGCAATTCTAGGTGGCAAGGGTATGCCAGTCCAGATATCACAATGCTGGACTTGAAATTATAATATAAAGCAATAGTGATAAAAACAGCATGGTATTGAAAAAAGAATGTCAATGAATGGAACAGAATAAAGGTTTCAGGGCAACCCCTGGCCCATTTTTTAATGTATTTAGGGTCTCACTACATAGATCAGGCTTGTAGTGACCCTCCTGTTTTTAGCCTCCCAAGCTCTGGGATTACAGGTGTACACCACCATGCTCAGTCTCAATTGCTGTCTGTGTAACCCAAGAGTGGGGTCAGCCACTGGGTTGTGCCTAAGCAGGGGCTTTAGTCCACTGAGCTATCTGGCTGGTCCATCATTCGATCTTTGATAAAGGGGCTAAAAACATTTTGGGGGAACATCCTCTTTAAAAGGGGTGCTAGGAAAACTGTCACCATGCACTGAACTGAAATCAAAATGGATTTAAGATCTAAACATTAGAACAGAATTAATTTGTTCGAAGACAAAATGGGTAAATTTGTCTTCTTCTTCTTCTTCTTCTTCTTCTTCTTCTTCTTCTTCTTCTTCTTCTTCTTCTTCTTCTTCTTCTTCTTCTTCTTCTTCCTCTTCCTCTTCCTCTTCCTCTTCCTCTTCCTCTTCTTCTTCTTCTTCTTCTTCTTCTCCTTCTTCTCCTCCTCCTCCTCCTCCTCCTTCTCCTCCTCTTCGTCCTCCTCCCCCTTCTTCTTTTTGAGACAGGGTCTTGCTATGTAGTCCAAGCTGGCCTTGAACTCACAGTGATCATCTTGCCTCAGCCTCCTGAGTGCTGGGATTTCAGGTGTGCACTGCCACACCTGGCTCACAAGGTTGAATGCCTCTGTGGACTCTGGACTGACTCTCAGCTCCGGAGCGAGGCTTGCTGTCTGCCACAGGACACGTGTGGCACCCGAATGAGCCAACCTCTGAGCCCCAAGTGCTGGGACCCTAGCTGACGCCCACGTCTTTTCTATAGCCCCAAGTCTGTGTGCAGCACAGGACCTGGAGCTGAATGCAGGTGATGTGCGCTAAACTGACAGGGAAAGATGGTGCGGGGAGGGGAGGGAGGAATCTGGGCACAGAGGGACCAGCCCGCGGCCGCTGGGGTCTGAGGGTGCCTCACGGAGGAGTCGCCCGCCCGCTGCACAGGGAAGGCTTGGCTGAGCCAGAGCAGGGTGAGCACGAGGGCCAATGGGCCTCACCAGCTCCTGTGCCTGGCTCTGTGTGTACTTGTCTTGTTTGCAATGTTGGGGACTGAACTGCAGGCCTTTGCTGAGCGACACCCCGGTGACCCCTTCTCTAATTCATGCACGTTCTCACTAAGTCAGTAAGTTATCCAGGTTAGGCTTGAGCTCAGGATCCTCCGGCTTCAGCCTCGAAGGCTGCTGGTACTCCAGGCATGAGCCTTCTCTCCTAGGCACCTCTTTGGAAACTGAAATCTGAGCCGAGGTGCTGTCTGGTTAAATTAAGGAAGTTGGATTATTACCGGCTCTCACTGGAGTTGCCCAAAGAGCAAAGGAGTATACAAAACAAACAAACAAACCAACACCTAGGTTGAGTTTAGCTCTGTTTGTTTGGAGACAGGGTCTTGTGAGATTCAGGCTGGCCTTGAGCTCACTGTGTAGCCCAGGGTGGCTTCGAACCCACAGCGATCCTTCTGCGTCAGCCTCCTAAGTGCTGGGTTTACAGGCACGCGTCACCACCCACATTGTATCTAAATGTACAGGTCGTAATTTAAGGAGCACCGCAGTTGTCGTCCACACCCTCAGGAGAACGCTTCCCTGGCGAGGAGCAGGGTCTGGAAGCCTCTGGAGCGCGTAGTACCTGCGTCCACCGATCTCTATGTCAGCAGCAGCTGCCTTCCCAACTGCCTAAGAGACAGAGCTCTGTACTGGCAGGGACCTAAACTCACGGACACATATGCTTGAGGACAAGAATTCCTTCTGTGGGGGGCCGGGAAGATAGCTCAGGGGCACAAGTGCCTGCCTGGCAAGTGCAAGGTCATGAGTTTGATCCTCGGTTCCAGCAAAAAAAAAAAAAAAAAGAATTCCTTCTGTGGAGAGGGTTTTCTCCCTGGTCCTCGCCTGATTTTCTGGGCTTTGGGGCTTCCTCTGGCCGCCACCCGCACACGTTTTCAGCTGGGCTGAGGCCCTCGGTGGACGGCAGCTCTGCCGTGGGTGTGCACATATTCAAGACCTTTCATGGTCTTACTGGTTTATGGCTTTCTGTCCATCAAGCTCTCATTTTAAAAGCCGTATGTGTCAAGATTCACGTTCCCCAGGCATCTCATGCTCCTGCAGTATTTCTTACCATCAAGTACTAGGGATCGAGCTCCGGGCTTTACGTTTAAGACAAGCCTCTCTTCATCCTCTGCAAGGTGGAGATAGCGTGAGTGTCGCATTCCTGAGCCCTCTTCGCGGAAGCCAAAGGCTGACTCCCCAAAGGAAGAGCTGCTGCCTTCGCTCTCGCAGGCAGGAGCAGGGAGAATTCTCCCAGGAGCCGGCGTCAAGCGACGCTGTGCTCCCGACAGTGGCCGGCAGGTGACAGCATTTCCCACAGACGCAGCTCTGTAGCAGGAGAAGCGAAGAGTTAACGTGTTTTGTTTTGAGACAGGGTCTCACTAGGTGGTTCAGGCTGCCCTCGAACTCACGGTGCTGGTCCTGCCTCAGTCCTCTTTCGCATGGCATCACAGTCGTGTGCCACCACAGCCGGCGCCTGCGTCACTGACCAAGCACATCCCTATCAGCAGCGCGACAGTAGTCAGTACTGCCTGTCTTGCTGGTCAGGTGAGGACCAGGTTCTGTCCGTGGGGTGCCCGCCAGGAGCAGGAAGGCCACCAGGAGGCAGGGACACCAGGAAGATAGCAACAGGGGCAGAGTTAGAGGGAATGAAATTTCTATGTTTAGTTTTTTTTGAGGAATTTTAATACAGATACCCACAGTAATTGTACTAGCTTACATTCCCGCCAACAATGCAGAAGGGTGCCTTTTCCGAGAACTCCTACTCAACATTTTTTATTATTTGATTTCTTGATGGCAAGATGGAATCCCAGCATTACTTACTTCTGGAGAAGATAGAATCTCAGTGTTGTTTTCATTTGCCTTTCTAGAATGGCTGGAGACATTGAACACTTTTTCCTATACTGACCGGCCTTTCGTTCGTCTGGAAAGGGATAGGTTCCAGGCCAAGCCAAATGGCTGAATTCTCAGGGCCCCGATCTGACATGGCTGAATGCCCAAGACAGCGGCTGATCTTCCCAGAGACCCCTTCCTCCTCCTTCGCTGCTCCAGCCCTGGATGCAGCTTCCTCTTACCTTTCCGGCACACACAAGGGGGCCCCAGTCAGCTCCTTGTGTGCCCCTAATCCTGTCCCCAAGCCCCACCCCTAGCAAAAGTCTACGAAGCCTGTGGCTCCCTGTCTCAGGCCAGAGGATCCCGGGTCTCCCTGCCCTCGGTCCCCTTTACGTCATCCATGGCAATAAAGGCTGTTCTCTTCCTTTCTTTTACAGCTGCTGCTCTGCCCCACGGAAGACCCTGACAGAAAGTATCTATTCCAGTTGCAACATATTTGGATTGGGTCTTTTATCTTTGCATACTTTTTCTAAGTTCCCTACCAACTCTAAGTGTTAGCCCTTTGTTCAAGAAATCGAGGACCAAGCGTTTCCCCTTCTGGAGGTTGTCCCTTGGCTGTGCTGCGGCCTTCACTGTGCAGGAGATTGGAACTGGATCTGGCCCCGCTAGTGGGGCTCTTGATGTCGTTGCCTGCGGAACTGGAGTTCTGTTCAGAAAGTCCTTGCCCACGCCCAGCTCTGCAAGAGTTTTAGCAGCTTTATCTTCCAGCAAATTGTTTGTTTTAATAATTAAATCTTTATCCACTTTGGTTTTAGTTTAGTACATGGTGAGAGACACGTATTTTGATTCATCTTCATCATTGCTGTGGTACGATGCTGTAAATGCTTTGGAGAAGACACCAAAGAGAACAGGTAGGTCACATGAAACCTGTGGTTCCCTTCCTCCCCTCCCCTCCCCTCCCTTCCCCTCCCCTCCCCTCTCCTCCCTCCTTTCCTTTCCCTTTCCTCCTCTTCTTCCTCTTCCTCCTCCCCCTTCCTCTTCCTCCTCCTCTTCTTCTTCCTCTTCCTTCTCTTCCTCTTTCTTTCTTTCTTTCTTTCAAGACAGGGTCTGTATCCCAGGCTGGCCTTGAACTTGTGATCCTCCTGCCTCAGCTTCCTGAGTTCTGGGATTACAAACATCTGCCACTCTGCCAGCCTGCTTTGATTATTTTGAGGAATTTCCACATTGGTTGTACTAATTTATACTCCCACC
>PVJA010029992.1:0-26210 GCA_004027025.1 Myocastor coypus
TTTTTTTTTTTTTTTTTTTTTTTTTTTTTTTTTTTTTTTTTTCCCCTTGTTTCAGAACCTTTATTTGTTTATTCACTCATTTTTATGGCCGGCTCAGCCCGCTCTGAGGGAAGGGCTGGCGCAGCATGTGGTGCCGGGGGGTCGAACCGCAGTCCCTGAAGCTGCCCAAGCTTTCCCAAGCAGGCGCTTTAGACCACTGAGCCATCCCGCGGGGCCCCATATACAGTTCTATCTAAGCCTGTAGCTGGCTCTTCTCTTTTGTAAGATTGTTGTACAAATAAAAATCCACATGGGGCAAGGTGGAAATCCTACAGGGAGTGAGAAAGAACATGAGCTCCATTTGTCTCCCTACCCGCATTCCTGCTAGGAGTTGTGTAAGTGGGGAAATGCCTAGTTAAAGCAACAGTATACACACGGAGTGTTCTCCTGTTCACACCCCATCCCAGAAGTACGGAGAACTCACAGCCTACTAGGCACTTGGTAAGAACGAAGCAAGATTGGTGCATTGAGCAAATATCACTGAAGGCAGGATGATCCTGTCATGCTTTTTACATCTGTGCTAGGCAATTTTCTACCATGATTGAAAAAAACCACCTGCAACAATCAACCCACGAAGTGAAAAGGTTTCTTCTGATTAATAGTTTTGGAAACTTGTCCCTGACCAATAGGACACAGTGCTTTCAGGCCTCTGGTGGCCAGGTTGCATGCCACAGTGAGAGCATATGGGAGAGCAAACCAACCCTCTTCCCTTGTGGCCAGGAAGTAGGAGAAAAAAAGAGGGCAGAGGTGGACTCTCAAAATCCCCTTGGAGGCCACACTGCAGTGCCCTGGCAATTTCCCATGATGCCCCACCTCTTAAGGGTTCCACCATCCCCTAGAAGTACCACAGGAGACACAAAGTCTCTTAATAATACATAGACTCTTAAGGAAGGAATTCTCTAGATCTAATTGACAGCATCACATAGGCCTGGGAGCCCTTTGGGGCAGGTCCAGATGATACTCACACAGATTTCATCACATTTTTCAGTTCCTTGGCAATGTGCAAAATTCTGCTATTAGCAGGAGGAGGAACCATGGCGTGGTACAGCACAGAAAAGTAACTTTCCTCTAGTCCCATGGCTGGCAGCCAGGGCTGACATGGAAGGAACACAAAGACAATGTGTCTCTGCTCTCTGCTTGGAAGAGACACCTCAGATAAGCTGGGAATTGAATCCAGCTCAGGAATGAACACTAATTTGTCCGACGAGCTCTGATATGTGACAAGTATTTAATTCCAGAGGTTTCAAAAGCTTCCATCTGAAAGAGCACATCAACAGAGTGCCTGTAACATCAGATGTGATAGCAAAGCCATGTTGGCTTTTAGTGTCACTGTAACTAACCCCCACCCACCACTAGATGTACACTTTTAAAGAAAATCCAAATTTAATCAGCTTAGATTTTTAAATAGAAATAAAAATTTCAAGTTGATTTATCCATTATCCAGTACTGTAATCATCTCCTTGCTCTCTGGGTGCCTCAGGAGCCTGAGGGAGGAAACTTTGAGAAGAAACCTCAATGTCAAAAACCCACCAAAACTGAATTTACTCCACAGCACTGAACCTCATACGTAAACAATGATGATGGTAAATTTTCTTTTATATGAGTTCTATCACAAGTTAAAATTGAGAAGTAGTTTATGAAGTTATACCTGAAGCTGAAAGTAGAAAAAAAGAAAGCAAACCAGAAAAGATTAAAAGAAGAAAATGGTTCCACACGCTATGCAGAAGCAATATTCAACTACTTTCACTGGTTTCTTATATTCTAGCTTATTACCTTCTTTTTCTATTCTTTTATTTTCTTCTCTTTTTTCCCTTTCCTTTTCAAATAACCAGGCAATAGAGCCAGCTGTTGATTTTTGCAGTGGAAGAACTCTAATTAGCCACAATGAAAACCAATAAAATCAATACCAAGGCATAAAATATTCCAAAAATTTAACACAACAGAATATTAAAAGCTGTTAGAGAAAAGAAACAAATCACCTATAAAGAAAAGCCTATCAGAATCGCAGCTGATTTCTCAACATAAACCCTTACTCCAGGAGAGCTTGGAGTGAAGTATTTCAAGTCCTAAAAGAAAATAACCTCCACTCCAGATGGATGTAGGCCACAAAACTATGTTTCAAAATTGATGGAGAAACAAGACAAAGAACACTGGAAGAAATTCATGGCCACCAAACCAGTATTCAAAATTGTTCCATAGGATATTCTGGAAAAAGATAGCAAAGACTACAATTCCATGAAACTCACCGGAATGAATACACTAACTAAGGCAAAAAATTAAACAAAAGTGAAAAAAAGGAAAGAACAACAGGAAAATGACATGACAAAGATAAATCAATACATATCAGTTATAACCATCAAAGATCTCAATTCACCAATCAAAAGAAACAGGCTGGCAGAATGGATTAAAAAACAAGATCCAACAATATGCTGTGTACAAGGAGTACATTGACTTTAAAAAGAAATTCATAGGCTGAAAGTTAAAAGGATAAAAAATGATACTTCATGTGACAGGAAAACAGAAAGATGGGAAGTTTTTCTCTTTATAGGCAAAATGAATTTCAAACCAAGACTGATTAAGAAAGAAAGAAAGTCACTACGTCCTTGTAAAAGGAACTATCCAAGAGGAAGAGAAAATAATCATAACTATATATACACTATACAATATGCATATAATAATAACTAAATATGTATGCACCAGATATATCAAACCAATATTAACAAACATGAAAGATGACATAAGCACTAATACAGTTTTAATGAGGGAACACAATACCCTATTGTCACAATAGACAGCTCGAATAGACAAAAACTCAATGAAAAATTATCAGAACTGAACCAAACTTTTGAACAAAAGGATTTGGTAGATGTCTATAGATTGTTCCACCTGGCAACATCAGAACAGACATTCTTCTCAGCTGCACACAGAATACTCTCCAAAATAGACCATAGAATAGCTCATAGAACATGTTGAAATAAATGCAAAGGAACTAAAATTATCCCATGCATATTATCAGACTATAGTGCAAAGAAATTGGAAAGCAAGGGCAAAAGATACCCTAAGAACTTTAGGGCTTGGCAGATAGCTCAGCAGTCTAAGCACATGCCTGGTAAGTACAAGGACCTAGGTTCAGTCCCTCAGTATCATCTGCTACACCAGCCCTGTGCCAACCCAGCCACCGAAGCCAGGTGTGGTGGGGCACACCTATAATCCCAGCACTGAATAGGCTGAGACAGGAGAATCACTACAAGTCTGAGCTACATAACGGGACATTGTACCAAATAAATAAATTATTTAATTAATTAATTTTAAAGAAGAATTTCATAAACACATGGAAATCAAATAACAGTTTTCTGAACAACCAATGGATCACAGATGAAATTAGAAAAGAAGTCAGTTTCCGCAGTTAAATGATAATGCTAATCCAACATACTGACATTGATGGAACACAAGAAAGGAATGAGGGGATTTTATACTGGTGAATTCTCATGTCAGAAAAACAGAGTAATCATAAATGAGAACAACCTAATATTCAACCACAAGCTTCCAGAAAAAGAAGAATGAGTCAAACCCAAAGCACATCTGAGGGCAGAAATTAGAAAGATCAGAGTAGAAATTAATGTAATGGAAAATACTACAAAGAATGAATGTATCAAAGAGCTGAATCTCTGAAAGAGATGTGTCAATAAAATTGACACATCTTTAGCCAACCTTATTTTAAAAAAGAAAAAAAGATTCAAATCCAAGCAATTAGGAATGAAAGGGTGAAATTATAACAGATCCTGCAAAAATACAGAATATCATTAATGCCTATTTCAAGAACCTATATTCCAATATGATGGAAAACCCAGAAGAAACTGACAGATTCCTAGATACATATGAATTAACAAAGCAGAATCAAGAACATATAAAAACTCTAAACAAACCATTCCAATGAAATTGAAAATGTAATTAAAAACCTAGCAACAAAGAAAAGCTCAGGCCCTGGTGAATTCATTGATAAATCTACAAGAAATTTATAGAAGACCTAATGCTGCTACTTCTCAAACTCTTAAATGAAATTAAAATGGAAGCAGTACTCCCAAATTCATCCCTGGAACCAAGCACTACCCTGATACCAAAACCAGAGATGTACCCAGCCAAGAAAGAGGACCACAGACCAATCTCTAATGAATAGAAACATAAGAATCCTCAGCAAAGAACTAGCAACCAATGCAGCCAATCATCAAGAAAATTATATATCACAACCAAGTAGGGCCCATTCCAGTGATTCTTGGATGATTTTTACATTTGCATATCAATAAGCATGACTCACCATATTAGCAGAAACAAAGACAAAAATCGTATGATCACCTCAAAATGTGCAGAAAAAGCATTTGACAAAGTCCAACTCCCAATTATGATTAAAAAAATAAAACTACAGAAAATTGCAGTACATGGTCTTTATCTCAACCTGATAAAAGCCATCTATGACAAACTAGTAGCCAACATCATACTAAATGGACAAAAACTAAAAGCTTTCACTATAAAATGAAGGACAAGACAAGGATATTCACTATCACCATTCTTATTTAACATAGTTCTGGAAACATTAGCCAGAAAAATTAGACAAAAGAAATAAGAGGTATAAGAATAGGAAAATAAGGAGTTACATTATTATTATTTCTCAGTAACATGATGCTCTACATAGAAAACCACCAAAAACTTCTAGATTTGACAGCCAAAATCAATCATGTAACTGAATACAAAGCTGACACTGAAAACTCAATAGCATTCCTATACACAAATAACAAACTTACAAGAGAGAGAAACTAAGTAAACAACACCTTGAACAATAATTTTTTTAAAAAATAAAAATACCTGGGAATCAATCAAATAAAGGAAGAAAAACAAAAACATAGTACTCTGAAAAATGAGATTGAAGAGGACATCAGAAAATGGAGACATACTCCTCGTTCTTGGATAGGAAGAACCAATATAGTGAAAATAGTCATACTTCCAAATTGTTATATCAGTTTAACACAATTCTGATCAAAATTCCAATAGCATATCTCACAGAATTTGAAAAAACAACCCTAAAATTCATTAGGAATTAGAAGAGAACTACATTAACAAAAGCAATTTTGGGCAGCAAAGATAAAGCAGTGGGTATCACAATCCCCAACTTTAAATTAAATTATTCTACAAAGTTGTAATGAAAATGGGATGGTCGCCGGGCGTGGTGGCTCACGCCTGTAATCCCAGCACTTGGGAGGCTGAGGCAGGAGGATTGATGCGAGTTCGAGACCAGCCTGGGCTACAAAAGTGAGCTTAAGGCCAGCCTCAACTGCATAGCGAGACCCTGTGTCAAAAAGCAAAAAAAAAAAAAAAAAAAAAAAAAAAAAAAAAAAAAAAAAAAAAAAAAAAAAAAAAAAAAAAAAAAAAAAAAAAAAAATGGGATGGTCCTGGGAGACAAAAACAAAGACCCAAGAATCAATTGAACTGATTGGAAGATGGAGAAACAGCTCCAAATAAACTCAGCCACCTTATCTTTTACAAAGGAGCCAAATGAGTTCATTAGAAGAAAGATAGCCTCTTTAACAAATGGTAGTGGAAAAACTGACCTTCCACATGCTGACAATTAAAACTAGACCATATTTTTCACCACATGCTAAACTGAACTTGAAAAAAAATAAATAAACTAACTAACTTGAAATGGATCAAAGATGTAAATATTAAAACAGGAACACTAAACTCTGCTGAAGATAGATAAGGTGGAACTCTTGGAGACATTGGTATAAGAAAAAACCTCATAAACAAAATTTCTTTTTTTGGAGCTTCAGCTATTGTTTGTTGACACACAGGTCAGCTCTACAATAATGGGCCTGGAGGTGGCAGGCATAGTGTACGCGTGCAGTGCAGTCGCAGAGGACTGTGCACAGGTTGAGTGGGGAGGCCCAGGTAACTGGGGAGGAAATCTGAGCATTTGGGGTCAGGGCTAGCCTGGCACACCAGATCCACTGTCCCATGCCCTCAGCCCCTATGCTGGCCACCACAGCTGGGTTGTCTGGCATCTGTTTTTTATAGGAACTCAGTATGACACACAAAGGAGGCAAAGCTGCTGCCTTCCTGCAGCAAACTCTGGGGACCTCCTTTCTCAAAGTCCCTTGCTGGAGTGAGGACACATCCCAGACAGCCAGCTCAGGGCCACTGTGCCAAGTTCAAGGCTAATCACAGAGACACAGTCCTCCCAGTGTCCCAGCTTGCGGGTGTTGCACTGCAGCCCGGAGTGAGGCACTATAAGTTTTGCTGGGCTAATGCACAGGTTGGGGGAAGAGGATGGGGAAGAGGGCTGAGAGGAGCTCCAGAGCCTTCAGGGCATGGGCACAACACACATGGTGTTGGTGAAGCTAGAGCCAGGGCACTATCCAGTCAACATGATGACCATATCTCCTGTCTTGAAGAAGCCTCAAGCCATGCCAATGTTCACAGCCAAGTTCACATGCAGGTCAAGTTTATATACTACCCACTACCTGTACCAGATACATACTTGACTTGACCACGTAAAACAATTGAGCCATCTCTCCATCAGGTATTGTGCCAAGGAGAATGAAAGTCAAGGACAGCGAGTGCTGTGGAGTGGCCCACAGAAGCTGGACTGGGGGAGTGCGGGAACATTTCCATCCACCAGCAGTCACCCTACGGGGAGATTGGACTTCTCCAGGGTGATTGGGAGTGGATAGAGGCAGAGGTGTCCCTCACAGAAAGATACAGGTCATGGAGGATGGGACCTGAGGACCATAGCTGACTCCCAGCCCTTCCTTTCTGGTTCCCAGATGCCATGTGTGCAGCGTTCCTCCACTGCCCCTTTCCTGCCTGACCACAGGCTTAACCCACTGAAGCCTTATGAAGATGGCTAGAAGTCTCTAAATCACCATCCAAGATAAGCCTATTTGCCTTCACATTATATATATCAAGTATTTGTCATGGTAACAACATGCTGACTAACACAAGAGTGAAGTCTAGTTTCAAGCCACTATGATAAAGTTTTAATACGCTTTTATTTATTTATTTTGGGGTTTTTTTTGGTGGTACCAGGGATTGAATTCAGGACCTTGCACTTCCCAGACAAGCATTTATTCCAGTGAGCTTTGTCCCCAGCCCCAAGTTTTAATATTCTTTAAAAATTATTTTCAATATACAAATGCATAAAATACAATGCAATGATTTAATATGTATATATAATGTGCAATGGCCAAATCTGAGTAGTTAAAATTCCCATCTCCTTAAACACCTTATTCAACTTAAACTTTTGATTAACACACAATTGTACATATTTGTATAGCAATGTGATACTTCAGGGCATAGAGACTACATGCTGATTGAATCAGGTAATCAACCTTTCCAACTCCCTATTGCCCCTTTGTGTTAAGAAACTCAGAGGGGGATGGAAAGGTAGCTCAGTGGCATGAGCACCTGCCTGGCAAGTGTAAGGTCCTGAGTTCATTTCCCAGTACCACACACAAAAAAATTTTGAGTTCACCTATTCTACTTATTGATGAATTATATCACAGATTATTATGAGCACTAGAGCTTATTCTTCCATCTTAAAAGGTGCCCATTATCCAACCTGCATCTATTCCCCACTGTTCCTAATTGCTAATAATTACTATCATTCATTCTAACAGGCTCTTCAACATCTACATATGAGACAGAACATAGTGTTTGTCTCCCTGTGTCTGACTTATTTCACTTAATATGATGTCCTGCATTTCATGCGTTTTCCAGCAAATGATAGGAAATCCCTTTTTATGGATGAACTATATTATACTGGGTAAACGTACATTTTCTTTAACCATTTATCTACTGATAAGTGTCTGAACTGATTCAATGTTTTCTTTGTGAACAGTAACAGCAATAAACATGGGTATATAGACCTCTTAATATGTGAGCAGTTATTACAAAATCATAAGGAAAATAGTAATGTCTAATACAAAGAGGCATACAAGATGAGAGAATTTTCAGAAAAATTAAACTGGTTAATGAATGCATTGAAACATCTACATTATTAGTTACCAGTCACTGATAAGCGTAGGTGTGAAGATTAGACAACAGAGAGCCAGTGGGATCCCAGACAGAGCCCAAGGGCCTCTTCTCCCATAATTACAGTCCTGTCATACATTCTATATCTCAAGCATGAAAGCAGTTGGGTTTTTTTTGGTGTGTTTTGTTTTGTTTTGTTACAACATTCTTCTCTCATTCATGTTATTCCTTCTGCCCAGGTAACAGCTCTGTAACAGAATTTATGCAGGATTCTCTGTCATCCTATGCCTTCCAGCTATGCCTTCCTTAAGTGCTACGCCCACTCATGTTTACACCCTGTGTCTCACTCTGGACACCTACTGGGGTCACTGGGTGAGGATGGACCCCTGAAATTGACTGGTTGGCTGTCTGTTGCAAGGTGAAAGATAGCCTGAGGCCCAGAGCTCCTCTCTCAAAGAGGAGAAGAAAAAGGAGGAGAAAGAGAAGATGGTGAAGGAGAGATGGATGCAGAGGAGGAGGTACAAGAAGAGGAGGAGGAGAAGGAAGAGTTGCAAGAGGAGGTGGAGGAATCAGAAGTGGAAACAGCAGCAGTACAGGTTGGCCGGCTGGGGGAGAATGACAACGCATCCGAGGTCTGGCCTAGCGGTAGAGGAGCGCAAAGACGATGCTTCCGCTGCTGGGGTCCCTAAAGCAGAGATAACCAGAGCCAGCCTTCAGCTGCAGGCCCACGGAGCCCCTCTCGCTAAGGCTTTGCTCTCCGCTTCCGTCACTCCCAGCGTCTTCCCTCAACTGCTCCAGATCCCAGCCTCTGCTCACCGTCTCCGAGTGGGCTTCTCCGCCACCTTTGCAGCATCTCCACTGCGGCTCTTCCCAGCACCTCCCTGGGGCGCACACCCTTAAAGTCGCACATCATCCAGTATGTGTAGCCATCAGTGTGTTGTCATGAAGATACTTCCGGCAGGACAGTACTAGGAGGAAGAGGTATTTTTGCGAATGTGTGCAAAGGTGCTACATGGCTTTTGCTCTGCCTTTGTTCTGTGTTTGGGTCTTCTCATGCAACACATGCTAGCTACCTCATGTCTACTAAGCTCTGTGAGGTCAGGCACTTTGCCAGTTTTGCCCTACACTATTTCCGGCAGCATTTGGCATTTACTGAGCATTCAGGATTTTCAAAAGAACCAAGCAACCACTATTAATTAATGTCAACTGATACGACATTCTCAGAGAGTTTATCAGCCTTATATTCACATAAATCCAATGTCATATTTTTATTATAGATTTTACCTTTTAAGATTTTATTCCTAGAAGATGAATAAATTCCCCAAGGTCTGACAACTAATAAGTGGCTCCTACTGTTTCAAAGGCCAGGTTTCCTAACCCAGAGAGAAGGAACAGTATTCCTAAAGACAACTACAAAATAATGAGGAAGCGCCATATCTGTTAAGTAGTGTGGAGAGACCACGTGCTTTAATGTTTTGTAAAAATGAATCACAACATTTTTATTTTTTTTTTGGCTTTTTTTTGAGACAGGGTCTCACTGTGCAGTTCAGGCTGGCTTTGAGCTCACTTTTGTAGCCCAGGCTGGTCTCGAACTCACAGCGATCCTCCTGCCTCAGCCTCCCAAGTGCTGGGATTACAGGTGTGAGCCACCACGCCCGGCACAACATTTATTAATAATCATTCCTTAATAGTGGAGAATTACAGCAGTCGGCCTTGTAACACTACATCAGGCAGATAAAGCAATAAACTTTATTTTAAACAATGGAAAATGTCAAGAAGGGTAATATTTATAAGGAAAACATAGTTACAGGGAATTAACATCTGAAGGCTTTATGTATACATTAGAAAGAAGTGGAGGAAATAAGCAATTATAAAACAGAAAGTTCAGATGGGAGGATGGTAGGTAGGTTTTACCAGCTATTTAATTAGGAGAATCTGCAGGCTACGAGAGCTGTTTCAAAGCTCTGATGAATACAAATGAGCATGACCCGCTACGCACTGTGGATCCAACAGCACAATATTTCAGTGTCATAGTTTCAAGGGAAGGAGAACTGCCATCCAGACCCAGTGACACGCCACTCATTCACACGTGGTGTCATGCATCCTCTGCTTTGCAGGGACTGGGAAGGACCTCTGAGCAGGGGAAGCAACTGCAGTAGCCGCCAGAAGCCAGGCTCTGAGTCACAGTCCCACTCCTGCAGAGGAAGGGGCCCCTCACTGGCCTGGTTGGGATAGGGACCAAAACCATGGTCAAAACAAGAAAAAAGTGAAAACAGGCTAGGAGAAAATGTATGCAGAACCCAACAGCCCCACCTGAATAAACAAAGGCAGTACACACACATCTGCACATGAACACACACACAGGAGGAGCACAACAGTTTTGTTGTTGTTGTTGTTGGTGGTTTTTTTTTTTTTTTCCTGGTTCTATTACAAGTTATTTCTTCAAAACTGCTGTGGAATCACATAGAAAAATAAGTTTGGGAAACAGTGTATACTCTCGTGGAATCCCTCTAGGATAAGAAAGACCTTTCACAAAGACTCAACATTGTTTCAAACTCATTTGTTATGGTCTGACCTGTGTACTCCCTAAAATTCATCATTTGAACCTCTAACCCCAAACAGACTGTGTTTGGAACGTAATGAAGATTCAGTAAAGTCCTGGGAGAGAGCCCTAATCCAGTCATCTTGTCTCAGAAGAACCACTTGTCTGCTAACATTGTTTGCATCCATGAGGGCAAGAGGAAAACTTTCCATATCACAAATATAGGATTTTTCAATCTATCGCAGTGGTTCTCAACCTTTCTAATGCCATGACCCCACAGTACAGTTCCTCATGTTGCAGTGACCCCAAACCAAAAAAATAATTTTGGTGGCTACTTCAAAACTGTAATTCCAAATAAATAACATTTTCCAATGGCCTTAAGTGACCCCTGTGTTTGGTCTTTCAATCCCTGCTGGGGTCACGACCCACAAGTTGAGAACTGCTGATCTATCCTATGAGATAAGAAAATTTAGTCAGTTGATTTTTATAGAATACTCTTGTCCCAGTTTCCTTTGATTGTCCTAAAAGTCTCAACATTCATTAAATAGTTAAAGAATACCTCTCTTTCATTAAAAGTAGTGGAAATAACATGATTGGAACTCGTTTTCAAAATCTGACGCGTGATTGCCTTTTTCAGAGTTCCTGAGGAAATCTTTTCCTCAATTTGAACCATCATATTTCCATTCAAAGAAACAAACACAATCCTATTCCTTGGAACTTTTTTTAGATGGTATCCATAAATTTGGTTCAATGGCGTAGCAGTTTATCATTTCTGTTCCTGGCATGGGGGGCAGGAAGAGTTTAGGACACATCTTTACAAGTACAATGTGAATCTTTGAGTAAAAGCCTTCATGTCCTACCCATGTTAGAGTTTCGTAGGAATGAAAGTCCAACTTTGTCCTGATAACACGAAAGGAATCGTATCAACTGGCAGCTAAAATGGCTTCAGAATCTGTGATCTATGCCCAATGGTATTTTGGCCAGTAAATGATCTATTTTGGAGAAAATACCAGGTGCTGCTGAAAAGAATGTGTTTCTGTCCTTGTTGGGTAGACTACTCTGCAGATGTCTCTTAGTCCTTTTGTTCAAATGCATTGTTCAACGCTGCTTTCTCTTTTGGTTACTTGCCTAGTGGATTGGGTTATTTGTGTCCTCAAGAGTATGTAATTGTGTTCATGATTATCTGAACTGCGTGCCCAGTTGCACTTGTTTTATGAAGTTGTGCGTGCCGTTCTTTAGTGCCTGTAGGTTAATAATTGTTATCTCTTCCTCTTGGATTGTTCATTTAACAAATGTGTACTGACTTTTGCTTCTCTTGAGCAGTTTTGGCTTAAAGTCCACTCTGCCTAAATGTAGGATAGATACAAATGCTTTCAGGTTTTCACTGCATGGAATATTGTTTTCCATGCTTTGCTTTGTAATCTCTGAGTTTCTTTGGGGTCAAATGTGCTTGTAAACAGCATTCCATTGTATCTTGTTTTTTCATCTATTCTGCCATTTTTGTCTTCAGACTGGGGAACTCAGACCATTCGCTGAGAGTTATTACTGATGGGCACTGACTCATTTGTTTCCCTGTTGCTGATTCCCTATCTTCACTCTCCATTTAACAATGTTTAAGAGATTAACTGTCAATTATCTGAAGGCCTCCACTATGCAGAAGTGTTACCACAGGAGCATTTATTAGCATTTCCTCCAGATATCCTTGGCCTTCGCCCATGTGATCCTCTGAAGAGCCCTGGCAACAGATACTCACTTAATAAAGGGACTATGACAAGAATAAGCATTTAAGCCCACACAACGGAGCAGGTGACAGATCTGTGCTTCAAATCCAGGTCCTCTGCAGCCACCAAACCGCCCTACCTTTCCTAGATTCTTTTCTTGGGAACTTATCTTAGCCACTTAACAATGATCAGTTCCTTCAGTAAAATAGTGACAGCCTTCAGGTACTGGGAATGAGAGAAAACTACATGTATGTTAGGCTCACATGAAAGCAAGTTTTACACCAGATTGTGCCACCTTACCAGGCTTGGGGGTACACACATGTGATCCTAGCCATCGGGAAGACTGAGGCAGAAATTTCACAAATTCGAGTTCCACCTGGATAATTTAGCAACTAAGTCAGGCCCTGTCTCAAAATTAAAAAATCTAAAAGGTCTAGGGGTATAATTCAATGCAAATAGTTCAACCCTCTATACTACCCGTTCCAATGTCACCTATACAATACTGATTAGTAAACAAACTCAAAAAGTAGTCACACAGCCCATCCCTGAAGCTGAACAGATCCTTCTTTGCCTCTGGCTCAGAGGTGAGCTCCTTGGATGACAAGCTTACCCAGAGGCAGGCACCAGGCAGTGCGAGAAGACACAGCCGGGCTTTGGGTTGGGTCCAGTTGTTGAGGTCCCTGCAGGTCAGAAGGAAGCATGGTGTGTGTCCCAGCCGAACTCTAGGCCCAGCACCATCAGACCTGGCAGATTCCTGTACCTCATTCTTTCAGGGGTGAAGGGGATTTAAAGCAATATTTTAGCTAGTCATGCATCTTGAATAGAACCCATGTCAGCAAATGTCTTAAAAAATTATTTCTAACATTCTTTATGCTAATTACTAGACTTCCTGGAGTAGATTTCCAAGTGTTCTGAAGATGTTTTTAGCCATCTCTGCAGTGAAGAGTCCTCATCTGAATACTGCAAATGAGAGTAATTGTCTGTATTAATGAGAGATCTGCAGAGAAAACAAGCACTGGGTGTGTATCCATCCATGTGTGTATGTGTGTGTGCACACGTGTGCACACACACATGCATCCATGTTTACAGCTCTATATTAAAGGAACTGGCTCATGTAATCATGGTAGTTTGGAGACTTCAAAATCTGATGGGGGAATCCACAGCCTGGAGATTCCAGAATCAATAGACATTCAAGTCCAAGGGCATCCCTCCTGGTGAACCAGCAAGAGCTGAAGTGGCAGAGGAAGCTTCAAGGTCAAAGATCATCTGCAGGCAGAATTCCTTATTGGCTGGGAATGCTCAGTCTTTGTTCAGTAAGGCCTTCAACTATTTAGATGAGGTCCACCCACTCACAGCATGAAGAGTTTTCTGCACTACTCAAAGTCTACTTATGCAAATGCTGATCTCATGCTAAAAAATACTTCCACTGGCAAACATGACCAAGTGTTTGACAATTATCTGGGCACTGTGTTTCAACCAAGTTGGCAAACAAAGATAAGCACTCTACTGCCCAATTGTAGCATCCACTGCCTTATGCTACTCATTTATTATTATTATTATTATTATTATTATTATTATTATTATTATTATTAACGTATTTGTTACAGACTCTCACTATGTAGCTTAGACTTGCAGTGATTCTCTGGTTTTCAGCCTCCCCAGTGCTGGAATTACAAGTGTGTGCCACCACACCTGCTTTCCATAATTTATTATTTTAAATACAAGTCTAGGGCTGGCCAAACAGCTCAGCAAACTAAAGCACCTGCTTAGGCAGAGTGCAGCAGCGGGGATTCAATCCCTGGTGTGCTGTGCTGGCCCCAGCCTAGGGGCACACAGAGATGGTGATTGAGACTGGACGTGGTGGCATGTGCCTCTAATCCCAGCGTTTGGGAGGCTAAAAACAAGAGTATCACTATGAGTCTGATCTGTGTAATGAGACCCTGTATACCCTTTAGACCCTGTCCTAAATACACAAAATAAATAAGTACAGGTCTACACTGCACTCACGAGCACATCTTTACCGTAAATTCCTATAACAAATATTGTATATGGGTGACCCTCCCCAGTACAACTGAACAGCCTAAAGAGTAAATTAATTTCTCTCTCAGATAACGCGTGCCTGGTAAGGGCTGAAGCTCTCGAGGTTGGCTGCTCACTCTCCAAGGAATCAATGTGACCCCAAGGCACGGCCCCTCTACAGATTTGAGCATAGTTGCCAGGTCTGCTCCCGCCACTGCAAGCTCCGCTGAGGAGGGAGCACTGTGGGCAGGGTGCGCAGAGGCTCTCTCATCAGGCTGCCGAGTGCCAGCATTCCTGCAAGAGAGACAGGACAGTGCCACCAGTGATGTGACCAGGCAGAGTAACAGGTGACTCATGGCCTTCATCCTACACCCTGAAACTAAAACTGATGGAGGCAGGAAGTAGGAGCCATCCCTAGGTCCCCTCCACAGCCATGTGACTCACTTTATTTTCTCTTCAGAATCATCTTGTATACTTATTAGTTTATGAATCTGGCTTTGCAACAAGCAAGAGGGAGTCAAACCACTCTTCAGCCCTTGAGCTCTGAGACAGACAGACTTCAGTGCCCCTTACACTTAGTGGCACTGGGACCTTGGGAAGCTGTTACACTCTTACACTCTTTTTGGGATGATCCCTGTACTGAGTGTCACAGTGGGCTGCTCAGAGAACCCCAATGCTATGTGAAGCATTTGTCCTCAGCTTCTAGGAAAACTGACAGCCAGTATCACTTGCTCAAACTCCCACCTGCTCTCCAGGATATCTGATATCCATTCCTCGATGCAGAATGGGGGATATACAAGCTGAGAGGCCCCTGCCCCAGTATTGGCCAACTCTGAAGGGCCCCTGAGCCCCAGAGCTTCCATAGGGTCAGCAGAGACAGACACCTGTGATGAGGCTACCTCGGCGGCATCTTTCTCTGTGCCTTGCCTCCCCTTCTACTGCCCTCTAGGGCCTTTGGCCTTCACTGCCCATGGGCGCTGATCCAAAGCTTTCCATGGGAAGTCTCCTGGGCATACACCACCTTCCCAGAGTCTGGTTCCTGGAGAAGCCAAGCACCAGTCCTACCGCACAGACTTCTGGGAGTAAGCCCAGCAGAGCCACAGAGCACAGCACTGCATACAGTGAGAAGTTGATGAATTACTGAGTTGAAAGAATAAATAATGCTTTGTCCATTTCACAAATGAAAACTATAAAACAAGACAGCAGGAACTAGAGATATAGCTCAGTGGCTTAAGCACCTGCCTGGCAAGCACAAGGTCCCACCCAAGTTGGATCCCAAGTTCTGGAGAAGAAAGAAAGAAAGAAAGAAAGATCCACCCTGGAAGAAGCTTATCTATACTTAAGATTATATGATGGGGGCCGGGAGGGACGGCTCAGTGGTCTAAAGCGCCTGCTTGGGAAAGCTTGGGCGGCTGTAGGAACCGCAGTTCGATCCCCGGCACCACATGCTGTGCCAGCCCTGCCCCCGGGACGGGCTGAGCCGGCCATAAAAAAGAGTGAATAAACAAACAAGGTTCTGAAACAAGAAAAATAAATAAATAAATAAAATTAAAAAAAAAAAAAAAAAAGATTATATGATGAAAACAAAATTTAAAAGAAAGTAGGTAAAGCGATTAGTAACATTTTAACACATTTTTTTTTCTGTTCCCAAAATCCTTCCCCCAGGCCAGGACCCAGCTGCAAACTGTACTAGAGGAAAAATAAGAAATCCAATTCTGGAAAATTGTGATTTGTGCCCTAACTTTAGGCCAGTTACGCCTTTTATCATACCAGCCTGAAAGTACTCAAATGCAAGCAACTGCAACCCTGCCAGCATCCATCCTCCTCGGAAACCCCCAAGCTGTCTGATTACTTACATTTCCCCCTCAGTCCTAATTCTTGCAGCACACTTGGTAAAGACAAAAGTGCCTTCCGTCTGTATTACCTCCCCCGCAATGGGTGACACAAACAAGCCCTGGGGAGCGCTGGGGGGCAGAGGCCACACGCCCAGCCACTTGCTCCTTCTGCAGCCCCATCTCTTGTTTAACCCCAGACTGCTCACTTCAGGGTTCATTTGTCACAGTGGTGCTTCCCATCCTGAATGTGAAGAGAGCATCGCACCAATGAACTCCGGGTCTCTCCAAGAATGTTTTCTAAAACTCACTAGGAGAGTCATTGTCCTGCGCCAAGGGCAAAGGGCAGCTCGTGGCCTCTGCATTCCTTTCCTTCCCCCTGAAAATGTGCAGCCAGCCCATGTGGATGTCGCCACTGTTACCACCTCCATAGATCAAGCTCCTCAAACTGAACAGCAAGGAAGCATCCTAGGTTGTCATCACTTCCCCAGAGCCCACGCGGAGCCCACGCAACAGCTGCTCCAGATGGGCCACACTGATTCAGCAGGGACAGCAACCTTCTCCACAACGCCTCTACAGTGACATCAACCATAGTGGGAAGCAGTCACTTTCTTCAGGACAAAATGACAGCTACGTCAAAAATATCCTTCCACATCCTTGTGTGTCACTCCTAAGGCTGCCTCTAAAATTACATCTGAGGAGAAGACACTTGGAATAATGATGTCATTTGTCCCAGGACTTGTTGAAAAACACACCCCAATACCCATGTTTTGTCCTCTCCACCCAGGATACGTTGCTTAGCTTTAATACATGTCAGCCCCTCAAAAAGGGATCATGGAAAACTCTCACCCCTAGAGTCTCAGAATATTTCCTCTCTCTGAGAGGTGCAAGTAAATATTGTGCCACATAAATGGTTCATATCACAGACCCTCAACCGAGGTGGGGACCACAAGCCAATGATCCCTTCTATCCCTGTCTGTACCTGTTCGTTGGAAAGAAAGGTCTCTGAGGTTTTACTCTGTGACCTGTTGATGACAGAGCCTTCTGAAGTATTCCAGGTGGTGTGCATCCTGTGATCCACTTGGAGAGGTGGACCCGACATACCCTGTTGGTTTTGACTGGAGATTCATAAACTTTTTATAAGAGATGAGTGACAGAGCTAATCCTGATCTGTAAGTTTTGAATTTATGTTGTTTCACCCATGTACAAAACCATTTTTTTTCCTATCCTCAAAAAACCCTCACAACGGCATAAATATAGGTTGCGCTGTATTTCTCACCAGAGACTGAGGTAGATTCCAGCCTCCTGAAGACCTATTATCACAGGGCCAATGCCTCGCCTTTCACCTGTGTAAGTTGCTTCACCGCATGAGTCAGCAGTGAGTTGGGTGAGCTTCTCCTACCCACACTGATGACCAATGATGTGAGCTGGGCTAGCAAAGTGCTATTGCTCTGGACAGGCATCTAACAGAAGTCTACCTAGGCCAGTGCTCCATTCTGCTAAGTATGCTTCCTTCTTGGCTCATTAATCCATGCTCCCGCCAACTCTGCAAGATTATAAAGTAGAAAGGGTTAGTCTGGAGTTACTGTGAGACAGAAGAGTAGCGTGGGAAAGGGACCGCGGTGGAAAAAATGACACCACATCTGCATCCCGGTCCTGGCCAGCCTTCAGTAGGTCACTAGGTTTCTAGTCCTCAGTATCTTTCTTTGTAAAACAGGGCTAACAACTATCTCCTCTCTTAAGAGCTTTAGGAAAAGAAGAGCTCACGGCTAGAGAGAGCTGTAAATCATTTCCAAATGAAAGATTTCTTGCACTTATCTTTTCTTGCACTTATTCACACTTCTGGAGTTTTACACAAGTCCAACACCATGCTTTACCCCAATATCACCACCACCACAGCCACCTGGACAAGGCACCTCAGCCTGTGCCTTCCCTGCTCCCACTATATCAGGAATTTTTGAATTTCCCTTCCCACCAGGTCTGGTGTCCCCTAGGTGTCTGCTGAGAACCTGATATTCCCTGTAATGCTATGAAAAAGTGCTGTTAAGTGCTCAGTGGATGGACCTGAAGTTCCCAGAGAAATGTCAGTACCAGCTCAGGATAGCTAGGAACTGAAGAGCCTGAAGGTAAAACAGTTCTCAAGTGTAGGGAGAAGCGGGTATCATGGACTGACTTTTCCAATATCATTCCAGGAACCAGCAGCTGGCTGAAATGGAATCAGACTCTTTCAAGCCAGCTCAAAATTATCCACCTGAGAATTGCTGGTGCATATATTTTTTTTTTTTAATCCAAATAGGTCCTTGTGCACATTCATCAATACTTGTGAATTTTTCCTTCAGTTCCAGTTTGGCTTATTCTCATGAAATGAAAGTTAGGGATCATACAGACCAGGAGCAAAAGAGTGAAGGATAACAGTTCTGTCCTAAAATCCTAGCAAGGCAAGTGCTCATGTCCTTAAGTGATTTTTGTTTGTTGTTTTGTTTTGTTTTGTCCATAGCACTGGGAACTGAATCCAGGGCCTTCAAAATGGTCTACATACCCAACCATTCTTTGTTTCTTTTATTTTTAGTCAAGATTTCACTCACCTGGGCTGAGGTTCAACCTGCAGTCTTGCCCCAGATTCCCAGAGCACCACCACACCTGCCGGGGGAAATGTTTTTATATAAATCCCTGCGTGAAGTACCCCTGGTTAGTGCACTACCACTTCTATCCCTACCCCCAGAAAGATCTAAGGTCAGGCAGTCAAAGTCATCTCTGGGGGAGAAAGCAAAAACTTCTAACCCCTGACCTCAGTTCACCATTCCTTACACAAAACTATGTTTTATAAAAGAGCTCGCTCCTCAGGTTTTAAGGGGAAACTTACAAGGAGAAACCCAAAGGGTTCAAGGCCTAACAGGAGACAAATGATGGGTTCAGGTGCCACATCTGGGGAGGGGCAGGCCCAGAGACCTAGGTAGGAAGGGAAGAGCAGGTGTTGCCACTGTCTGTGCAGAGGGACACAGGGTGGCCTTTACAGCACCAGGGGCCGTGCACCTGGACCTTCCTGAGCTTCTCTGCATTGACAACAACAATTGAGGAATTTATTCAAATTTTAGCTTATCACCTGTCCCACCCAGAAATGGATCAATTGGTCTGGATTTGGGCTTTGCATTTTTTAACCCAAGACCTCATGCATTTTAAGCAAACACTCTATGGCTGAGCCACTCTCCTAGCTAGTGGAGAGGCTAGCAGAAAGGTGTCTCATTTTGAGAACTTCTGGCCACTAATCTTATTGCATAGAACTAAGTGTGGGATGGGTGCAGCGAGGTGGCAGCCCTAGGCCTCATCAATGTGACAGCAAGGAGCCGGTGGAACCCCAGGGCAAGGTCTGCATGAAGTTAGCCGCAGGGAGCAGGTGACCTGGCACACATCTGTCATCCCAGCAATAAGGAGGCTGAGGCAGGAGGCTCCCAGGCTGGGCACACAGTGAGACCCTATCTCACAAAGACTTAAAAAAAGAAGTAAAAGAAAACTACTGAAAGGGAGGAAGGTGACTTGAGAGACTTCAACTGGCCTGTGTAGCAACACAATGTGTATGTGAGGCTGGGGAGGTAGCTCAGCAGCATAAGTACCTGCCTGGCAAGCACAAGGTCCTGAGTTTGATCCCCAGTACCTAAAAAAAAAAAAAAAAAAAAAAAAAAATCTTCGTTAACAGTGTATATGTGGTGTCTCATCATTCCTTGCCTTTAGGGGTTTTAAAAACATGTGCCATGAGCCTTGGTTGCTTCAAAAGCTGTCAGCAAGCGGGGACAGTGTGCATGAATAATAACAATTAATAGGAAGAATAACCTGTTTGGACTCAGGAAGGTGATGCAGACACTGCCCGCGCTTTACAGGAACCCCGTCGCTGCATTTTCTTCACTCGCACAAGACATGAAGTGTTCATAATGCGCTTAGTGTTTGTGGAGAAGGAATTTGCATAGTTTAAAATACATTATAGAGGGGTGTGGAGATACCTGGGTAGCCGAAGCACCTGCCTGGCAAGTGGAAAGACCCAGGTTCGATCCCCAGTACTGCAACCCATGCCGGCCCTCAAACCAGGCTTGGTGACACACAGCTTGGGAGTTTGAGAAAGGAGGATCACTATGACACCGAGCTGCATGGCAAGATCCTGTACAAATAAATAAATAAATAAATAAATAAATAAATAAATAAATAATTCTAGGGCCAGAAAGATAGATCAGCGAACTAAAGCGCTGGCTTAGGCAAGTTTAGGCAAGCACAGTGACCGTGGCTTGATCCCCAGCACCACATGCTGTACCAGCCTGAAGCAGGAGGATCACCCTGAGTCCGAACTGCATAGTGAGACCCTGCAACAACCAAACACATTTTAAAAAATTTTTAAAGAAATATAATAAAATATGTTACAAATATCTATGCTAGTTTAGTCTGTCAACCATCTCAAAATTGAATATCACAGTGATAATTTCTTTAGGGGGAACTCAATTTTGAAAGCACTCAAAAAGTTATCATTCATGCATCTTGTCATCTGAATAGCTACTACAAAGGCAACAGTATGCAATGTATTATTGTAAACATCTTAGTAACCTGTTTTGAAACTGTTTCATTGCTATTTTATCTTTTTTTCTCTTTAAAATGAATAAACATTTTTTAAAAAAGAAAGTGCTCTTCTTCATTTTTATTATAGACAATTTTTATTGTTAGATCCATTTAAGTTTGTAAATAATTTATTTACAACGTGCCATCTATTATTAATGTCATGCTATGTATTCATTTCAGATTTCTCTAAAATTCACTGTCTACATCTTATCCTTCACATTTCAGTATTTGTCTACAATGTTAATGCTATATAATTATTGATTTACAACAAGATTAAAAGAATAAATAAATAAAAATTTAACAAAAGAAAGTGCTCAAGAGTAGTAATGAGTACCCCAAAAGAGCTTTTCCTATTATTTCATAAGAGACATCTTATATTTTTCTGGGTTCAGACCATACAGGCCAATCCTGAATGCTACCAAGTAACTTAAAAGCATTTTGGTAAGCCGTAATATAAAACAATAGCAGAGTACCGTAATAATAAAAAGTCTGGGGGGATTTCATTTCAAAAGAGTCTCTTTCGCTTTGGTTATATCAAAGCCAGTACCATTTTGCTTAATCTAGAGTAAAATTCATCTCACAGTTTATGTTCTCATAGCTGCTCTGCTCCAGATCTCTCTGGAAGCACAAATCACTACATCTGCCATCGAGTCACATGCAATGTCAGGTTGGATTTTTGTATTTTAATGATTTTATTTTGGTCCCAGGGGGTGGGGGAGAGAGGCAAGAAAATAGAGAAGCTGTCAGAAAAAATGAGCACATTCCAAAATCCAAGTAAGCTGTCTCCCAAAAAAGCATCCATTTCTTTGTTATTTATCATATGCTAAAGTGATTTGCATATTGCTATTGAAGGTGGAAATTTCCATTGCTTTTCCATCATTCTGAAAGACAGTCACTGCTCCCCCATGTTACTTTGTTGCTATGGGAACAGTGATGTACAGTAGGACAAAGAGCAAAGGTAGCAAACCTGAAACAGAGATATTAACAGAACAGTCATCTGAAAAAGAGTACGGGGTTTCTTTCTTCTGAGAGGAAAAAATACATGTATATACATTATAATACATAATAGTTATAATCTCTACAGGAATGATATAATAAAGACATTTTTACTGTGTTTGTTTCAACTGATCTTATTTTTTTAACCTGAATTTGTGGTGGGGGGGTCCAGCTCAGCCTGCCCTGGGGGTGGGACTGGCACAGCTTATGATGCTGGGGATCAAACCATGGTCCCTACACTTGCCTAAGCTTGCCTAAACAGAAGCTTTAGAGCTGAGCTATCTTGCCGATCCTAAAGCCTGAAATTTTTTGAGGTTAGGAGAGGTTTTATTGGAAATAAAGAGAATAGCTCCTGGATTTCCAGAAGGGGTCCCAAATGGGCTGGTCACCTGAATATTTTAAAATCTGAATAAAAATCATGAATTACATGCTGTAGAGCTTGAATTTGGTTTACTTATCCTCTCAAGTGTTAAACAGTGTTTAGTTGTGTTCATATAAAGAGTCGAGTTTAAAATTTGCAAGTTAGTAAGACTGGTTTCAGATTCCTCTTGTTCACTGAGAATTTGTATGGCCTAGGTTATCAAAAGTATAGGTTAACCTAGAAGTCAACCTGCTCGACTCTGAGTTGTGTGTTCAAGACAAGTACAGTATCCTGACCTCTCTAAATCTTTGTTCCTTCCTCTGGAAAATAGCATAATACCACTTGTGTCACAAAGTTGTATAAAAGTTTGATCTAATAAAAGTCTTGGCACATGTTAGGTATGCCATAAATGCAGACATAGTGACACTGAAACTGATTTTCTCAGCATGCCCCCAGCCAAGTGGAAGAGACAGCTTAGAGAATCCTAGTGGATGGCTAGACATTTAGGAGAAAAAGATCTGGAGTTGGTCCACAGCTTGCTGTAAATAGTCCATAAAGTGGGTTATCCACACATGCAGATAACCAAACATTGACTGTAGGCAGAGAGCTCCCCTCACCCACCCAAGATAAAGGCACTGGTAGGCACGCTAATTCCAAGCTGCGGTTTGACACTGGGCTCTGGAGCTGTTGGCTTTCCCCACAAGCTCAACTATTCAGAGCACAGAAGTATCAAATTATAATATCCACCCTGTGGCAAAGGCAGTTTGGGAGCAGTGCAAGCCCCTCCCTCCCCCTCTCCACCAGCATCCAGACTGCTAACTATTTGGTGCCAGTGGTTACGGGTGATTCCGTTTCCAGAAATGCAATGCAGCTGGAAAATATTTTTTCTCATAGTGGAAAAAGCCTGCACTGTTAGGTATCTTTGCAGCAAACACAGGAAGCCATTATGATCCATATAGAAATTAGCTCTAATGCAACAGAAAGCACATGATTCAGCCATCTCAAAGCAGAGCAGAAAAGCCCTGCTGGGGACATGGGCAAATCTCACCTCATCACCTGTGATTACAGACTGTCAGGAAAGCTGGTCCTCTTCACTACAAATGTAGCTGGATAGCATTGTAAATTGTTGGGAAACACAGACTGAGAATTTCTGAGCTTCTGGTCCTTCAATTCTTTCAAGTATTTTATGAAAAACAGAGAAAATAAGCACACTCTTGACCCCTATATTTTGCTGCTTCTATTTTCATCACATAAATGCACTGGAGGACCTTAACACCAGGAATTCATCAAAAGGTTTAATAAGCCACACTTAGTTGCTTTGTTCGTCTTCCTGGTTTCAAGAACTCCTAGTTAACAGCATTTGGAACGAAGCCTCAGTGTACCGGGACAAACCCTGAGTCATGAAGGGTGGTCAGCACTCACAGCATTATGTTGCTTGTTCCTTAGCACAGCCCTAAAGTAGGTATGTTGCCTTTGTAAAAGAAGGAACCAAAAAAACATGAAAAATTGCTAGAGCCAAGGCCAATCTTCAGACTCCAACCCAACTGTTCTTTCTTCAAGCATTAGGACACCAAGAATTTCTCTGAAAGTTGGGACAGAGGTCTTCCTGTAATCTTGGGAAGGGTCACTTGGTTGGCCTTTGACTGTCAGGATGATGCACTATACAAGGGACACACTATACACACTACATAAGGTCCCCATAATGATTGCCTCAATGGTAAAGAATGTCACTTCCTGACTGGGTAATATCAGGAGATCTACAGGATCTTCATATATATCAATGGATCCTTTTATATCTATTGCCTGTATCTTGACATCTTTTACTATATAAATATTGCTGAATATACACTTATTATATAATAAATGTATATTAGATAATTTGTATGTTGCATATGTAATATATATATATGTGTATATATATATATATATATATATATATATATATATGAAAGACTGAAAGGAAACCTTGACTTGACCTGCTAACCACAAGAAGCTTTTTATGTTTTTAATTATTTTATTTTATTTTTTTGAGATGGGGTCTCACTTTGTAATTCAGGCTGCCCTTGAACTTCTTCTTTTGTGGGACTAGGGTTCAAACTCATGACCTTGCACTTGTCAGGCAGGCACCTGTGCCACAGAGCTATCTCCCTAGCCCCACAAGAAGCTTTTTAGAATCTATTCCATTATTTCTTATGAAAATTTCCAACAAAGCAAATTTTAAATGAACCTACCTGGTCAGGCATGACTCTTGCATTCCTTGAATAAGTAAAAAAATTTTAATGATTGAAATTACTTTGCAAACAAGTTAATTGTGGCAGAAATAAAGGCTAGAGAGAGGAAAAAATATGTTTCAGAAGATAACTATAAGTGCACCAGTTACAGTATTTGATTCTAGTCTTGGTTGGCTTTGTTCTTTTTGGTTTTGCTACTGTTGCTGTTCTTTTTGGTTTTGATATGTCATTATTGACTGGATCCTGACTATAATTCTCTAAACTAATATTTCAATGTTTTCTCTCACTCTACTGATATGAAGTCACTGAAATTACATTGCCCCTTTCTGAAGTCCCATAAATTAAAGCTAAATGACTTATAGTAGGACAATTTTAGATCACTTTTAATAATTAAGTACAATAAATTAGGATAACCTTAATTTTTAATGAGAAGTTATTGCTTTCATTTTTCTTATAGTTACTTGTGAACTTATAAGTATATGAAAAATATGCTCATGCTTACTATATTTAACAGATGTCAGAATTTTGCCATGTTTAACTCAAATCCCTTTAATTTTAAAGAACAAATCATAAATACAGTTAAAATACAAACCATCCTCCATTCTTCCCCTCCTCTTAAGAGGTAACCACTATGCCATAATCAGTATGTGTCTATGCATAATTTAGAACATCTGCTATTTATATCTTTAAACCATGTACTATTTATAATTTTAAACCCAGACACTATTTTTAGAGTACAGCATGGTATTACACTACATGTGTCCTTTGCAATTTTTTCACATTAAGATTTAGTTGCTTTGGTACGTGTAGATCCAATTCATTTATTTTAACTACCATATATTCTGTTGTTTACATATAACACAGTATATCTGTTCCTCTATCCCACTGGTGCCCGATTCTAGCATGGTTCAGGATTACCTGGATTCCTTGAAGTGCAATATTTATGTACATGAGTTGTGTCCCAATAATACTTTTCTGTGGGCATAAAACTTGTGCTTCATAGAATTTTTATGTGACATAATACACTACTTGTCTTTGACATTTTTGAGCTTGTGCAAGTGTACTCTATTCTTTTGCCCACAGAAAGAGTTGGTTGGATTTGAGCCCTGGGATGGTATTAGCAAGGCCGCACATGCTCTAGTCAACTGAGTGCTGGGCCACCTCTCCAAGCTGCTGCTCCCCACAGCACTCCTTGAGCATTTGAAAAAGCCGGAGAGTAAAAGTTAGAAGTGAAACAACTGAGCCACAGGCAGGCTGAACCTCCTTTGCCGGCTGTTACCTGTTTCCTCTACAAATTAATACCACGAAGCCTGCCCTCCACCACAAAAGCCATGTTTGCCTGGGTGCCAAGCACCCTGAGGGCAGCAGGCCTCCGCAGCTCCTCTTTCCTCTGTGAAGCTGTGGCTCACACTATTTCCATCCGCATCTCCCCTGCACCCAGGAGGCTGAACCTCTGCCCAATCCTTGCTGGCCACTTGCCTATCCTCTCTCCTGAGCTGCCTCGTCGTGGTTTTCCTTCTGTTTAAGATTATTATGATAGGAAGCCATTTTTCTATATTCTAGGTACCTGTCACTTACTGAATTCTCTTTTTCTTGTTTCAGAACTTTTGTTTGTTTATTTATTTATTTATTTTTACGGCCAGCTCAGCCTGCCCTGAGGGCAGAACTGGCTCAGCATGTGGTGCCAGGGATCAAACCATGGTCCCTGCAGCCACATAAGCTTTCCTAAGCAGGTGCTTAAGCCATCCTGCTGGGCCCACTTAATAAATTTTAGAAACTGAAATAAAAACCCCAGTCTGAGATTTCCTCCTCCTCCTCCTCCTCCTCCTCCTCCTCCTCCTCCTCCTC